>JAODKE010000043.1:4193739-4204808 GCA_026779605.1 Mormyrus hasselquistii
GCAGCCCGCGGACCGGTACCACATGACCCACGGCCCGGTACCGGTCCGCGGCCCGGGGGTTGGGGGCCACTGCCATACAAGACATGCAGTTATGGAAGATGGGTGATGCACTAGGAAAATGTTAGTTTTCTTTTCCACAAACCCCTTTTCAACAATACACTTTGTGTGACCAATTACTCACTGAGTATAAATGCTCTGGCGGTTCCGTTAACAACGGGGAACACATTGTTTATGCTTTACCAGCTTTACAGACACAACAGTGAATCTGAGAAATAAATTCCCAGGACTAAACTGAATGGCAGGTGCATAGTCCCCCACTCTTTCACAGCTGCCCCACAGTTTTATTTTTTCTTCTTTTTTTTACAGTCCTGTTGGGCATCCTGCCAGCTACGTAAATGGAAGACAGTAATCCGTGAAACCTCTTAAAACAATTTGAAGACATGGAAATAATTTGGGAGAATTGGGGAAATTAGTAAAATCTGTCATAATTTAATAATAAATAATAATAAATAACTGCATTTTACCAAAAAGGCAATACCTGCTGTATAACGACGTTTTTAATGAAACATGTTCTAATTGTCAACGTTGTCATCCGGATTTCTTTAATTAATTTGTCTTTCATTTTCCCTGTTTATTTGTATTATTCTGTCTTAATGATGTTGTAACGTATCACAACACATCAATGAAAACCGCCTTGGGGCGACTCTGTTGTGAATAATAAGCTGAATTGAACTGAATTGAATGAAATTAACGGTTTGCTGTACTGTAGGTGAGATACCTGGTATCCGACTGCTAGCACCGACAGGGCAGCTTGGCAGACGAGAGAGAACTTCTATTCCGCTCTCTTCTAGCCTTTAGTATAAGATCGTACTAGATTTACTACAGCGTCATAAACTTCAAACATAACTCTGGTCAGTTACACAGCGGAAGTTTCGCCTTGGTGAAGTTGCCAAGAAAATCAGATGCTTAAAATCCCCTGTAATTGGAACACGTTAAAGTACTCTTTATTTCATTTAAATTTGGTGGATTATACATATCATGTAAGTATACACTTTACATATATCACAATATATTATTTCTTAGCTGTAGTTAATTGCTGTTATTCTGACGTAGGCAATCTTAAATATTTTACAGGTGCAGGCAAAAATTTAGCAACTGAGAAGTAAGTATTTTTAAAAGTCAGCAGCACTGGGTAATGTACATGCTTCCAATGCTTAATTCCAGTGCTACATCCCTTCGGTGAAAAGTGAAGTGCGCGTTTAGGTATTTAGCGATGCTGTATGTAGGGCGAAATTTCCCATGCAAGCGCAGGCGGCTGGTATTGACTCACCGGCGCTGACTTGTACCTGTTGCCGGTCCTGTTCGGTGTCGGTACGGAGTGCAGACACAGGAAAAAATGGAGCACAAAGGTTCCGCACATGATGCGGGAGACAGGCATCATCGCTTCTGTCGGGGCAGACCTGCTGGACAGCCAGAGCACTGGGGAACGGGGATAGCGACGGGTGGATGCTCTTCCGCAGGGGATTTTATACACTCTCGTCTTTCTGTCCTCTGTCTTCAAGTTACACCTTTTATGGGTGCCGATGACAATATCATTCAGTAACCCACGTGATTTTTAACCCCAACACTGCCGCATGAATTTCAGGGACTGACTGCATTGTCGTACAACTGTGTTTATACAGTGCAGGACCGTGCTGCAAATAAACCAGCGCAACGACGGTACTGTTAGCAAACCTATATGCTGACTGATAAAAATTGTAGATTGGCTATATAATTTAATTTTTTATGTTTCTAAATTAATGGGTTAATAGGTAATTTGTTGGTAAATATGTATGTGCCATATGTAAATGCGTCGGTACTTGTATTACTATTGGAAGCAGAGTCTATACTGTATGTGCTTATGCCTAGTGGACTCCTTTGTGTTGTGCTGTTTGTACGTTGGTTTGAACAAAAACCTCTGCCAAATAAATGTGAATATTAAAGTCTGTGACATCATGTCAGCATGTTCTCCCTGTCGTCGTGGAGTTTCCTATGGGTGCTCCGGTTTCCCCCCATAGTCGAAGAACATGCTGAGGTTAATTGGAGTTCCCAAATTGCCCGTAGGTGTGCATGTGTGAGTGAATGGTGTGTGAATGTGTCCTGCCATGGGTTGGTGCCCCATCCTGGGTTGTTCCCATTGGCTCTGGAACCCCCATGACCCTGAACAGGATATAGAGCCCCATATAGTGGCATACCAGTACCCCTACAGTACCCTCGTACTGTGGCATACCAGTTTTCTCTTAAAACGCTGTAAAAGGTCATTTTTTAATTAGTGTATGACAGTGAGCATATAAAAAAATCATGTCTTACCATATATAATTGAAATAAGAAAAATTCTTGGTAGCCTTATATGGTCCATGTTGTCTTTTGCATATGGGCCTTGCTCAGCAGCTGGCTGTGTCTCACAGCATCCAAAGGAATGGTGAAAATACTCCAGATAATTATATACTAGCAGTTGATCTATTAATGTGCAGACATTTTTATGCACGTATAACAATCAGTAATAATTTATGCTTATTACAGTGTTTTTCACAAACATATTTCATTTTATATTGCAGTGGCATCATAGCTTCAGGGCTAAGGGTTCCGTTGAATCTGTATTCCCTTCCAAAGACGCATTGTATATGGCTTAGCTGGTCTCTAAATTGTCCAAACGTGAATGCTGTCTGCGGTGGGCATTTGTGCTGAGAAGGATTGATATTATGAAGAAGGCCTCTTGCCTGGCGCTTCCTGTGATAGGCTAGGCAGCAGGCCTCCTGCCTGGCGCTTCCTGTGTTAGGCTAGGCAGCAGGCCTCCTGCTGGGCGCTTCCTGTGATAGGCTAGTCTGCAGGTTCACTGTATCCATGCATTGGAAAATTCAAAGTTGTTTCGTAGACAGAATGTTCCGGCACTCTGCCCTTAAGAATGCATTCAATACAATATGCAAAAATCTATCACTCCCATTTTAAAAGGTATGCATGACTCATGTGTGGATTGCAGCTTTTGACATATGCAATTACATGACCTTATACTAACGCGGATGGCCATGGTGGCGCAGTGGTTAGCACTGTCACCTAACACCCCTGGGCTCTGGCTTTCCGTGTGTAGAGCTTGTGTGTTCTCCTCGTGTCGTCGTGAGGCTTCCTCTGGGTCGTCTGGTGGAGTTGCCAAATTGTCCATAAAGCTGACCGTGCGTGTGAATGGTGTGCGTCATTCTCATAGTGCCAATAACGACCCTATTGCGGGCAAGTGGGTATAGTGCGTGGATAGATGGTAACAATAATGACTGTCATTGAATGCAGGGACAATGTCACTGGTTCAACAAGATTGGAGAAGCAATATGACTAAATGAGGTTTGACAAGCAAGTTCTGGCTGCATGGCATTAATATCATACTATTTCGCTGAAATAATATTAGATTCTGCTCCTCATACAGCTGGATATTTCTCTGAAGCAGTACCTGGGACACAGGATATGAACTCATAACCATTAAGTTTAAAGTCTATTTCTTAGACAACAATGCAACCTGCAGCATTATCCTGATCTATGTTTACAATCTTCCCTGTTTTGACCAAGCGCATTCCATTCTTGCAAACTCAGGGAAATTACAGCTTAACATGTGGTTTCTTTGGATCTGCCTATGTTATGTAATGAATCATCTCTTGAGGATTTTGGGGTTTTCCAAAAAAGGGATTTTTTTCAGGTTGCCATTGTCAAGCCCATGGGGATTTTTTAACCTATTCTGGGGAAAATAAATCTATCTAGATAAGTAGTGGGTTGGACAAGCCATGTCTTTAGTGATTAAAGCCGGCAGGGAATATAGTGTATATCAGATCATCAAAAAGCCAAAATAATGTGAGTCAGTTGGGCCAATAAAAATTTCTTAATTTATTGTTTAAATATTAAAGGTCAAAGTGTATATAGGACATGCTGAGAATGGTATTTTATGGCTTGAAATAATGTTGGTAGGTACATTTTATATGAATGCATATGAAAGGCAGAGGAAAAATCTGTATTATACATCCTAAGCAACTTATGTAATACAACATAAAAAACAGATACACCAAAGGAAGAAAGAACGAAAAGGCAGCATGTTTAACACAGTGCTGAGGAAATGCAGTGGTGCAGGTTTTTTGGTACTAGACATATTTTCAAAGTAGAACCTGCAGAAATGCCTGCTTGCCTGGATGCATGGACAATGTGATACTAGCGGAAAGTGTCTGTAAGGAAAGGTGCCCACGTGTCCCCATTGGTATGAGACCGGCTGTGGGCACAAAACATCGCACCTCGATGGAGCCAAGAGTCAAGCACCCAGCAGCCTGATGAAAGATCAAGCGAGAAGCTTCACTGGCATGGATGTGATGAAAACCATTCTGCCCCACATGTCCACAATACCTTCGCTCATATTCCTGCCTCTGCAGACTTCCACTGACACTGTTGTAACATTGATATTCACTAATACACACAGAGAGACCTGGTTCCTGGTCCCAGCCGACCTCAGATCCCATGATGTTGGCCACTTCACAGGGGATTATAGGATATGTGAATGGGGGGGGGGGGGGGGGACACGGAAAGCCATGCATTAAAAACACTTTGTCACGCTTATGATAGTTGTGTTGATAATGTTAAAGCTGGTTTCTCACCCTGAAGGTCAGTGCCAATAAGGTAATCGTAGGCATAAATTACAAGGGGGGTTGGGGGGGGGATTGTAATAATTCCCCCCTGACAATAAAAAGTGGCCGGAACCCTTAAATTGGTGGAAACCTCAAACCCTCAACCAGAAGTTACACCCTTGGTTGTCATTTCCATGTAATAAAAACGGACCATCAGCTCATTTCCGCACACATCACTGAGGCTTTAACTAGGCAAGAATTTCTACTAATCTGACCCTAAAGTCTGAGGACTATGATGAGTAAGTTCCTGGGCATTCATGAACAGTGACATCAGCAATTTGTATGTTTTATTTACCTCTTCTGTTTGATTTCAAAAGATGAATTCCATCCTGAACCAGGTCATGCACTTGACATTTCAAAATGTGACCGGTCCGTTGAAAAATGGACTGGAAATTGTTTTGGTGTAGATTACCAGTAAACATGACTAACAGTAAGTTATCAGATTGTGGATTGTTTTCTGTTTTAATTTCCAGGAAAAGAGATAGAGGCCTTTTTTGTCTTAGGGTGGAGGGTTCGGCTCGAGTGTCCCAAAAGGATCATAGCACTACGTGTATCATAATCTTTGATTTAAGATTAATTAAAGTATACCCTTGTAATGTAGGGTTCTTTAATTATATTAAGTGACACGGTCTAGTTTGGTTATCATGGTTTATCAACATACTCAATAGGAGAAGGAGGAGGTAAGGATTGATTACAGTGCATTGCTGCACCCACCACACAACACATCACCTCAGGGATGAGGACTGTGTCACCACTGAAAGCCATCTCAGCAGGTGTGAAGGCCTCGATGAAGAGCTCGGCAGTGCAAGTATGTGTATGCTATGTTCCAGTAAGCTGTTACATGTTACTAAGGCTTGCTTAATTTTGGCATCAGTAGTTTAAATAGGGTTTTTGTAGGCTTGAATGTGATTCTATATAGATGCGAATCTAAAGTCTTAGGAGCAACAGGATGCTCTGGGGGCTTCAATCTGGCCCCGTGTGTATTTTCCCAGCTTTTCCATATGGTCTGTCCTACAAATGTCACAGCAGCCTTGGGGCATGTGTGCCTGAATGCCTCACAATGGGCTGCTGCTCCATCTGCCCTCTACCCCATGCTTTTTGGGGTAGGTTATAGCACCCTCTCTGATTGGATATTGGAAGTCAGTGTTTGGCTTGGCCATGGTTACCAAAAACCAGAACAAAGTGGACTGACGGGTCGTTAATACATAATTACGTGATGGGGAGCTACAAATTCACAGGGATTTGTCAGACATCGAGCTTATTGAGCAATGTACTTCCTTACTCTATGCTATACAGAACTGAATGATAAAATGTAAAATGCAACGCTTTGAAGATGAAGACTTGCTGTCCATGCCGGTGGTGTGATCCGGAGGTGCCCAGGGGAGTCCTGCCAGTTCCAGCCCAGGGTGGCACAGGACTGTGCCACCACTGAAAGCCATCTTCTTGTGAAGGCCTTGATGAAGAGCAGTGTCAGTATTTGCATGGTGAGCAACTTACGGCAGAGCTTTTATCTGGAAGATACTTAAACTTGACATCTTTCAATAGAAATTGAAAGAAGATTAACAAATGAAGAACATTCGGTGTGTCATGACCTGCTCATCCGACCCTCGTGTGTGCCATGCCCCCTCATCAGCCCCGTGTGGAATCCCTGTGTTCATCAGCTGTTTTGAGTTGTCCTGATTAGTGTCATGTATATAGTCCGCGTTTCAGTTTGTTTCCCCAGTCCGTAACGTTACATGTGTCTTCGAGTCTGTCTGCCCGATAATAAATCCCTGTTTCTTATATCCACGGCTCCCTGCGCCTGCTCCTTCATGTAACGTGACACAGTGCACCTTCATAATGCCTTTATAATGCAGACGAAGAACATTCAGTGCAGCTTCATAATGCCTTTATAATGCATACATAGAACATTCAGTGCACCTTCATAATGCCTTTATAATGCATACATAGAACATTCAGTGCACCTTCAAAATGCATTCATAAGCAGCATGTAAGTATACCTTAGCATCCTAACACACTTTAACAGCTGTGGTTTAAAATAATAAGAAACATTATTTATTTTTATAGGCAGGGATGGAGCTGTTTTTTCACAATAACAATTCACTGCTATTGTGCTGTACAGTTGTGCATATCACAAATAAAAATCTTAAACCTATATAATAATAACAAACATTATACTCATATAGTCATATAAGTCATATAGTAATAATAATAATAATAATAATAATAATAATAATTATTATAATAATAATAATAATACTGATTCCCGTTATTTTTAAAGTTGACTTATCTCCTTGTCAGATCTCAGCATAATATTATAAACAAATTATGTTTAGTGAACAGATGAATTACAGTATGTACTATAACCTTATCTTGCTGCGTAGTTACTGTTAGCCGGCTTGCTTCACTGTGATGTGCTGGGGTGGGTTAGATCCTCAAGCTCCAGATGTATAAATTATCTACAGAATGGAAATAACGGATTTCTGTCTCTACGTTGCCATGGTAACAAACAACAATGTTAATAGGGATAGCAAAGTTTTATTAAATAATTATTAGTTGTACTGCCAATTAATCACAGCTCAGTACAGGGTAAGCCATTACAAGTGGATATATTGTTCACTAATGTCAAATCAGATTCCTGACAATAATCCCAAGTGAAAGCTTCAAAACTGCAGTCCATCACCATTTTCCCAACAAACGTTTTGTCAAGAGGAACCACCTTCACGTAGTGACACATAGCGTCTCTGGTATCGGTTTTCTAATCCATACCGCCTCCACGTTCCCCTGAAGCATGCAACTAGCACTGTTAGTGACCAGCAATCTGCCCACTCCTCACAAAACTTGGAAGACACCTGTGCCATAGACAGTGTTAATTTCCAGTTGACTGAAACTCCCTCTGCCTCAGCAGAATATTGTTTTGTAACAGGGTCCTAATAACATCCCTTAGTAGATTAATTCAGTAAATAAATGAACAGCTCATAGGCATCTTTCCATAATTGAACTTTACATCCAACTTATTGGATATCTAGACATGTAGAATTAAAAAACAAAAGTGTTTCTTAACACATTCTTCGTAGATCTCCAGACACTCCACATTTTAAGATAAGATAGATGACCTTTATTTGATACCTTTATTATCACTGTACAAGTACAGCGAGATCTTATCGAGATCAAGCCTGTGGATGCGTGGTGAAGCATAAAAACTATAAAACAAGTACAGGTTAGATAATTATAGAATAAAATGTAAAGTACACATACCCAGAATAAAAATAAGAGAATTAAAATAAAGAATAAAATTCCTGAATAGAATAGAATATGTCTTTATTATCATTGTCACAGGTACAACGAAATTCAAAGTGCTCTCCAGTCAGTGTATCATCCATAAACAACAACAGTACGAACAAGCATTCACAGACACATACTTCAGTCATTGCAGCTTACACAGTGCCCCTTAATGTGGCAGCTTACTATAGTTATTGAAGCAGATTTACACGCACAGTTAATGCACAGTGTAATTGCACAGTGTCCATTGTAAGAAACAGATGGCACAGTGATTGTGTAGTGATTGCACCGTGTCCATTACTTAGCAGCATTAAGTGGGTAGAAGCTATGTTTGAGTCTATCTGTCCTTGTTTTGGTTGCCGTTGCCTGACGGCAACAGTTCAAATAGGAAGTGGCCCGGGTTTGAGGTGTCTTTAATGATGTTCTTGGCTTTTCTGAGCCAGTGGGAGCTGTGTAAGTCTTCCAGCGTGGGGAGAGGGCAGCCGACGATCCTTTGGACGGTATTAATGACCCTCTGGAGCGCTGTCCTCTGTGCTACTGTACAGCTAATATACCAGATGCATATGAAGTATGTTAATATACCTTCGATGGAGGCTCTGTAGAAGGACACTAGCAGCCTCTGCGTGATGTTATTCCTTCTGAGTATTCTGAGGAAGTACAGTCTCTGTTGGGCCATTTTCCGCAGCTCAGAGGTGTCCACACTCCAGGATAGGAAGCAAGGAAGCCAACAGCACATGATTGTTGAAGGCATGTGTTTCTGTCACAGCGGCTGAGATGCAGTTGAAGGGTGGCAATGAAAACAGTGGTTAAGATATAATACAGTGGATAAGATATAATACAGTGGCTAAGATGTAATAAAGTGGATAAGATATAATACAGTGGCTAAGATATAATACAGTGGATAAGATATAATACAGTGGCTAAGATGTAATAAAGTGGATAAGATATAATACAGTGGCTAAGATATAATACATCCCGTGCCATTATAAACTGATTGCACTGTAGTTCAGCATGTACCTGTGTAAATATGTGGTGTGGGCAGTGCTGGCTTGATGGTTAGGGAAGCACACTTGTAATCGAAAGATTGCAGGTTCAAATTCCCCACCAGCAAGGCACCACTGAGGTACCCGGAGCAAGGTACCGTCCCCAAGCACTGCTCCTCGGGCGCTGAATTAGCTGCCCCCTGCTATGTCACAAAAGTCACATATGGGTTAAATGCAGAGGACACATTTTGTTGTTGTGCACTGCGTGCTGTGCTGTGGTGTGTTAACAATGACCACTGATCACCTAATCCTAATTCTAATTAGTAACAGCGGTCCAGTTTAGTTACAGTAGCGACTCTGTTATACAGGAGGGAGTGAGCACTGTGTGTTCGGAAATGTCAGTTCTCTGGGGTAGAAGCTGCTCTTCAGCGGAGGCAGAGGAGTGAAGGCAAGATGGACTAGACCACTGCAGATCTTCATGGCTTTGCAGCAGAAACCTGTCCTATTCATTTCTTCCAGTGATGGAAGCTGTGAGCCAGTGGTGGGCTGTTTTGATAATGTGCTGTAACGTCCATTACAAAATCGCCCTCAAGATCGATGGCTCACAGCTGAACCAGATAACCAAGCAATCCGTGTAGACTGGCAGCTGGGAGAGAGCAAAACTGGGTACTGTCTGGGGTCGCTGAGGACTGGGTTCAGAAACATTGATTTGAAAGACAGTTAAATAAGCAGTGGAGTGCTACTGACTCCTACTTGCCAGTCTCTTAGAAAACAGAATTTTGTTTTGTTGAAAACATTTTGAAATTTGAAATAACTTTTATATTATGTAATTATACAATAATAAACGATGGACCTTGAACAGTTTTTTTTTTCTTTCACTTCAGAGTTATGATTAAACATTAACCCATAGAAGGAGGGGGCGTCCCATTTCTTCAGAGCATAAACCCCAAAGGGAAAGCAGGTTTTCAGCATTTTCGTACCAGCACGTGGACTTCAAGATGCCCCTCGAGCTGTTTCTTGACCTGTATTCACAGCCGTGTCGATCCGTATACATATTTGCTAAAATAAATAAAATACCCTTTGAATTCAGGAAAGTCGACCTCGCCGCAGGTATGGAACCGCACTTTATAATGTTTATTAACTTTATATATTACTTATATAATCGTGGAGGATAGTCTAAGTCAAGGTACTTTGCTGTCATTTTCTTTGTAGATATTAAAGTGTGCAATGTATTTTGATAGCAAAAAAGAAAGATACCGTATGCAAATATTATAGGCCTATTGAGTATTATAGGAGTAAACTGAGTACAAGATATTCTGGGTAATTAGTATTATTTGACATCTTAAGATATTATGATTCGTTGTACGTGGTGATATCCTGTAGCTCAAACACGAGCGGCACAAATGATAGTTCACAAACAAGAAGACGGCAAGACATCAGGAGAAAAATGCAAACAGCGAGACCAAAGGACAAAGATGAGAGCAGGGATACGCAAATAGGAAAATCAATCACAATACAAAGTACGAAGATACACGATACAAGCAGCAGCAGCGAGTATCTCTCGCTAACTTGAAGTCAATAACCAGTTCAGTCGGGGACTCTTATATGCAGCAACAGTGCCCCCTGTTGGGCTGGCCGATTTGTGACAAAGTCACGTCAGGTACTGTTTGTTTGGACGGGCTAAATATACATCAGTTTCTGAAGGGGTTCATTAGGCACCTAGGCTGAGCTTCCAGCGAATACCCAGCAGGCATGTGGACAGGTACTAAAACAACCGCGCAAGAAATGTCTACTGAGGGAAGCCTATAGATAGGGATGCTAGACACCCCATGAAAATTATTTCTGGTTATGGGCTTGATACCCAGTAACAAGTATTAGCATTAGGGCTATTAGTACAAGAGCTAAACCTCTTCTTTCAGAAAAGGAAGGAACCTGATAAGACAGCCGCCCGAATGTACCGCCGATTTGTCTTGTATGCAGCTGGATTGCACGGCTCCCTTCCCCTCTTTTTTAACTCCACTTTAGACACTTAGGGCTTGGGGGGGCCGGTGGGTGTTTTTTCCTCATATGCTCCCCCATATTTCAATGACACCTTAGTTCACACACATGTACA
>JAODKE010000043.1:4213859-4232437 GCA_026779605.1 Mormyrus hasselquistii
CTTAAGTTGATTCTTTGACCATCCTTAACACAGTGGAGGTCAACTTCTGCAATTGGTGCCTGATACACGTCTTCATACACCTTGGACCCCCAGACAGTTTTTTTTCTCCTTACTTGGAAGTCATCTGACTTTCTTTCTTTCATTTCTTTGCTTCCTTTTCCCCCTCCTGCGTCATTCTCTCTAATGATGTTTACTGTATCACAACACATCCATGCAAAGCACCGTGGGACAACTCTGTTGTGAAAGATGTATAAAAATAAATTGAATTGAATTGATAGATCCTAAACATTACAAAAATGTAATTTTTAAAATGAGCAAAAAAGAAAATGATATCTGGTTCAAGATTCAAGATGCATTAGTCACATGCATAAATGTAGTGGCACACCAGCAGTGAAATATAATATCCAAATTAAATAACATAAATGAATAGAATAAGTACTCAAAATATAGAAACATATAAATAGTCCATATAAAAGTTAAGGAGTCTAAATGCCAGAGGAGGTGGGAGGGAGCAAAAATGCGGACTGTCTGTGGGTCCCCGAGGACCAGGTCGGCTAACACTGCCCGAGATTCTGCAAGAGCTTCATTCCTCCTGCCATCAGACCCTTAACGCACCACTATATCAGCACTCCCATCTGAGAACATCGGCTGAACTTCACACTGTACTTTAATGTATCGAGCCACTCCCCACCATAAGCTGTTTATATAACGCTTCTAAACTGAGACAATACTATACTGTAGTTCTATCAGTCCCACACTGTGCCACCCTAGTGTGAAGTTGCAGGACATACAGCACATTTATTTATCTGTTCATGATCGTCTTGTTTGTTTAACTTGTCATATTGTACTTAAACTCTAGGATAAACACAACTCTCGTTTCATTTTATGCCTGCATATTCTGAAATGTCAAAGAAGTTTGATTTGATGTAAATAATAACAATACTAATAATAATAATAACAACAACAATAACTCTGTGAGCACTGTAGCACCATAAGACCACAATCTGTCTCATGGGAGATTTGCCTGCTGCCTAAGAATTCTGAAATCCATTGGGTCCCATTCTGGAAATTCAGTATGGCATACAGCAGGTGTCCCCTCAGTAGCCTCTTCAGATATAATGTTTCATATGCAATTTTAAATGTGCATACATTACATACATGTAAATTAGTTCATTTGCTTAACAACATCCAGTCTTCCCTAGCACAAAATATTTTTCCATGATGCCTCTATACACGCTACAATATTTCAATTTATTTATGAGAAAAAGCATTTTTTCAGCCTTATGGAAATGATCTTCAATTCATTGTCTCTTGATGACTTGCATTTTCATTTCCATATGATTTTCCATTCAGCTAAATAAAAGGTTTTCATTCCAAGCACATTTAAAGATTTAAATGGCAAAGTTAGGCCTATAATAATCAGTCAAATTACTGAATGCAGCAACATCATCTCAGTCTTCAGGGAAATGAATCCGTCAGTTGTTTTTAAAACTCAATTTCATTTCTGAATACCATGTAATTTGCCCCTGCCCAGCTCCTGTGGTTGAATGAACATTAAAGATAGTACTATACCAGTTTTGTGTATACTTCGGTTGTGTGTGTGTGTATATATATATATATATATATATATGTGTGTGTGTGTGTGTGTGTTTTAAACCAAATTGTCTTTCCTATATATACACACACACACACACGGAACATTGTGTTATTTAAATATTTGTTTGCTTGGTTGTTTTGGAGCCTTGACTGGATGTTTTATCATACGTTACTTCCCTGAACTTGATCGTTTTGCCTCTAGCCATGTTCGCCACACCCGCGGTGGGTGGCTTCAGCGGCGTCGGGAAGCCGCGCCGGAGCACCGGGCGATTGCAGCGGCCATGTGACTGCAGCTGTTTTCTTAGCTCTGGGAATAGAATATTTTTCGCAGTTATGCCGTGCGATATTTTCGGCCTATTCCAATACGAAACAAACAAGCTAGTTAGAATAAAGAGCGGCAGACTCGGATCGCTTAAATGGACTTTAAACACGGTCATTTTTATGTTTATAGGGTAAGTTACGTTTCGTTTTTCTGTATCTGGCTGGAAACATTCCCACGCCGCCAGCTGCCACGCAGTATCATTCATCTAAAGTTTTCAAAAGAAGGTTCTATACGAACCGCTTAAAAGATCAGTTCTCCCTTTGTTTCGCCTGGACTTCTTCGTGATGTTTATTAGCCGTCGTGTCGCTTTGTGTCGGAATTAGAGGAACATCTATTTGTCCTGCTGGTGTTTCGTGCAAAGCATGTCCGCCTCTGTAACAGTCCGCGTATTTGCCGCAGGATGTTGAATCGTTTAAATGACTTACTATTTTGATTAACAGCATCATGATGTTCTGGAATAAGGAATATCAAGAGCATGACTTGGTGGTGAGCTCGGTGACCACCAAGGTAAAAGGGGTAGTGATGGCACAGAGTCCAGACGCTGGACCGATGCTGTGGGACGTCGTGGACCATAGCGGCATCTTCAAGGTAAAAGCCCAAAATGACGCTTATGAGATCATGCAAACGTTTTTTACGTACCACAAGTCCCCGAATGTTATCTTTTATATTGTATTTTTGTTGGCATTAAAATGAAACGGAAACAATTTATTTTGAAGGAGAAAAACTCGTTTTTCGTGGTGACCAATGTAATAATCACCAAGAGACAGAAACTGGGAACATGTCCTGAGGTGAGTTCATATTAAAGTTACTTAAGTATTACAAGATCACAGTAACTGAACTGGCCATTCTGGTGTCTGTTTTGAAAAGTGATTTTTTTGCGTGCTTTATTGATCATGTAGGCTTAATGGTTTGATTAATTAATCAAAGGGGGTTATGTGAAATTATGTATTTTTAATCATGTATACTTACCAATATGCTGTTACACTATTTTTGCATGCACTAGTTTTGCACCTTGCACCTGTTTTGTGTTCTCCAAATTTTGTGACCTTCAACATGGACATATGGCAGCATTTTGTTTGTTAAGACTAAGCAAAGACGATTCTGGAAGGAAAAAAGAACTGGGGTGTGTCCTTGGCTGTATAAACTAAGAATACCTTATCTTTGAGGAGGGCCCCAGGCGGGATAGGAAACGGAGGCCATTTTTACCCTTGACTGATCTTATTGTAACCGAGACACATCGTCGTTAACATCTGTGTCTATCAGGCATGTCCAAGGTGTCCAGCTGACCACTTGTATTGAGATTTCGTTGCTGCCTTGTGCACAGTTATTGTAACATCCTTGTTGGGGACGCATTAGCTTTTACACAACAAAAGATATGTTGTCAAATGTGTCCCAGAAGTACTTAGTAAGCGGTTTGAGCGATGGGATCACAATGCGTCTCTGGGGTTGTTTACACCAACATTTAGCGTTTTACTTGAGATCCAACAGCCCAAGACGCATTTTAAAACCAAGTGTAAATACTTTCTCACAGATCCAAGAGCACATATGTTCTCATTTTCTTTTCTTTCATAATTGTACTGTTTTATCTGTGGTATATTAAAATTAATCAGTAGGGAAATCAACCTATAAACCAAACATCCACTGATTGGTCTTTAAATTGCAGGTCCCGAGCAGTGGAAAGCGCTGTCTCACAGACAAAAACTGTGAGAAGGGTTACTGGGACCAGCACAGTCATGGTACAGTAACCAAGCGCGCTTGCAGCACGGATTCACTGGCCGAGCCGCACTTATCAGATGCATGTACCTGTAGTGTGTGGTCCACCTGAGGCTAGCAAAGAAACAAATGAGTTGAAACAAGTCTGTTGCTGATGATCTTAATTTTCCATTTTTGTTGACATTTATATTACCCTGCATTTACCCAAGGGGTCCAGACGGGGGCCTGTGTTAAATTCGACAATGTGCATAAGACTTG
Source organism: Mormyrus hasselquistii (assembly GCA_026779605.1). Classification (NCBI taxonomy): domain Eukaryota; kingdom Metazoa; phylum Chordata; class Actinopteri; order Osteoglossiformes; family Mormyridae; genus Mormyrus; species Mormyrus hasselquistii. The sequence goes on from JAODKE010000043.1 coordinate 4,217,749, forward strand.
TGAGGTGTCCGCCTGGTGTCCCATTGAGACCACAAAGAAACCGCCCAGGTACCCAGGTGGAGTACGGAGATTTATGCATGTTGAGGCATTAATGACTTTTTAAAGATTATTTTACAGTACATAGCAAGTCTCCTTGGCAGTGGATTAAACGGACCAAATGAATCATATTCATTGTTTGTCTTTTTATTCATCATAAAGGCAGAACAATTATTCTTTTTTAAAAAAAAAAAAAAACTGAATTCGGTGAAAACAGATAAAATATTTTAATCAAGAAACAAGTAAGGAAGCATAAAAAGCCCAGGCATGTGGTGCAGCTATATTTTGCATTGAAACCCAGACTTTGAGGAACTGTGTTGTTATGAAACTTAAGAAAAAGTGTGTTTTTTAAACCAAATTTTGGTTCCTCAAAGCCTCTTGTGCAATTCTGCTTATTCGGCACATTTCTCCAATTGGGCTGTTGCTTCCCTTTGAAGGTGGTGTGTGGTTCTGTGGGCCTGTGCTCTTACCTGTATGCGTTTCTCATGGGGAGCAAGATGGGACAGGCGAAAAGACAAATTCCCCCATGGGGCATAAATAAAGCACCACTATACTGTGTTACCCTCTGTGATTCACATGGCTTAAATTACTCGAATAATGCTGGATGCGCAGTAATGTAACCAAAGGTGGTTCTTCCAGTTTTGCCATTATTTGACAAGTAACTGAAAGGCCACAAAGAGAGGCTGGCACATATATTCAGATGTTATCAGGCAACAGCCATTATATTCAGCTATTGTAGATTAAACCAGCAAGAATCATTTATGAATGTTCATATTCATGTTTCCTATGACTGTTGAAGTTACGTGACCATTATACCTTCCAGGCCTGCCCTCTTCTTGGCAGCAGAGAACTTCACCGTACTCATAAAGAACAATATCCGATTCCCAGCCTTCAACTACTTCAAGTAAGACCAGTCATCTCACCCCACATGGAGTGAAAATTTGCATTGTTAGGCCTCTTTCTGAGTATAATTAGGCCCGGGAGATGTATCATTTAATTTTCCACCCCTTTCCGAATAGCCAACACAAACCACGAAACCACAATGAGAACAAAAAGACAGTCAAAGTGAAAAAGACACCGAGAGAAACCTTTCTTTGTGCAGAAGGAACATCCTACCAGAGATGACAGAGGTCTATCTGAAGAGCTGTACGTACAATCGACAGAAAGACCCGCTGTGCCCCATCTTCCGTCTGGGCGACATTGTAAAAGAGGCTAAGGAGAATTTCACAGAAATGGCATTGGAGGTGAGACATTCAGTTATAGTTCTTGAAGGTTCCAAGGATCTTTGCGCCATAAATGTTGACCACAATGACTGTGTGAGATACTTGGCAATCAGCTCTTCAGCAAATGTCTATAACTGTAAAACTTAAATACATTACTTAAAAAAAAGATACAAAGTCCTAATAAACGATGAAAATATCCATCTTCCAAACACTTATTCAGTGCAGAATGATGTGAATGGTCTGGTGACTATAGGGTACAGAAGGGTACTTCACACAGATGTCTGCCTCTCTTTCTCTCCCACATCTATTTCTGACCTCAGGGAGGAATAATCGGGGTCAACATAAAGTGGAACTGTGATCTTGACCAGTTCTTTCGACACTGTCGGCCCATGTACACCTTCCAGAGGCTTGATGAGAAGCAAAGCAACCGTACTCTCTACCCTGGGCTCAGTTTCAGGTAAGAGAAAGTGAGGACCATGGTTACTAATGCTTGTTAATTGTGTTTTGGGTCGCTGGGGCAGCACTGGCTTGATGCTTTTCTGTTTTGCCTCACGGCCTTTAGCTACTTTATGTTCTTTAGCCTCAGTCTGTTCACCGCACTTAATGTGTCTAAACATCTGTTATTTTTTATAGGTTTGCAAGGTATTACAATGAGAATGGAGTGGAAACAAGGACACTGTATAAAGTGTTTGGCATCAGGTTTGACGTTTTAGTGTATGGAACGGTCAGTATGGTGATGTTTTTTTTTTCCTGAACAAATATTAAATTGATGTATCCCTCTTGAAATCACTTTAGTTAATTGAAATCAAAATATTTGGGCAGTTATCTGTTTAAAATATATATATATTTTTTTGCAAACTGCAGCCTGGTTCATCTCATTAAAGAAGCGCTTCTTCATTGCTTTATGGGACTTCGGTCCTGCTTCTAGGAGCCTGATATGAACCGTCCTAGCAGTGCAGTTCACACCTGCACGTACTGTTTCCCATGTCTTTTGAAGGTCACTTGAGTCATTCTTCGATTTATGAGGCACTGCCCGACATGTTGATGATCATCTCTGCCATCAGAAAGCTGCTTCTGCCCTCTGCCTGGCTGGTTTTTAGTTATTTGCCAGTGTCACCTGCATCACCTTGTTCTTGCGTACTGCTGTCTTAGAAATTTTGAACCTGAAAGCAGCCTGATGTTCAGTGTAACCTTCTGCCATTAGGACCATGATTAAACCAGGATTTAAGAATGCAGATTAAAAAAAAACACATGGAGACATGGAGAGGTGTCTTCATTATTTGCAGAGATGTATGAACAGTCTGTAGAAACTTCTAAGTCCCTTATGAAGTGTCATTTATTTGAAATGTTATTTGATTCAAGTAGGACATGACATCTTTGACTTTCCTAACTGGAATTTAAATTTTTATTTATTTATTTGGTTATTTATTTATACACTATATAGATAAAAGTATTGGGACACCATTACACCTACAGGAACTTTGACACCCCATTTGAAATCCATATGCATCAATATGGAGTTGGTTCCCCCTTTGTAGCTTTAACAGCTGCACTCTTCTGGGGAGGCTTTCCACAAGATTTCGTAGTGTGTCTGTGGGAATTTTTGCCCATTCATCCAGAAGGGCCTTTGTGTGGTCAGGCACTGAAGTTGGACGTGCAGGCCTGGCAGGGTTGAGGTCAGGGCCGTGGAGGCCAGTCAAATTCTTCTGCACCAAACTCACCAAACCATGCCTTTACGGACCTTGCGTTGTGCACTGGGGCACAGTCATGCTGGAACAGCAAAGGGCCTTCCCCAAACTGTTACCACAAAGTTGGAAGAGTAGAATTGTCCAAAATGTCTTGGTTCTGTCCCAGCATGACTATGCCTATGGATTTAGAATGGTGGCATAAAAGGTCCTGCGAGTGTAATGGCCAGGTGTCCTAAAATTTTTTGTGCATATAATGTAGTTTCTTCTATTTTTATCCTTAATATGACTCAAAATGTTTTACTAATTTCTCAGTTTAAAAAAATCCTGATTACTATATTTATTTACTATTAATTTGTGCCTGTTCAGCACTTTGGTCAACTTTGGTTATTTGAAATGTGCTATAGAGGTAAATTTTGATTATAACTTTTTAAATGAATGATGATTCTATAAGCTAATTTTAAGGTAAATCATAGTGAACTTGTGTCTTTTAAGGCAGGAAAGTTTAGCATCATTCAGCTGATCATTTACATTGGATCGACGCTTTCCTACTATGCCGTGGTGAGTTTTATTCTCTACTTCTTCAGCTCCCTTCTTCACTTGCTGGCTCTGCTATGGCGCTGTGGACACTAATGACTCTCTGAACTATGCCTTCTCCAGACCACTGTGTTTATCGACTGGCTGATCAGCACCAGTTGCTATGCAAAAGAGGCCCGGCAGGACTTTGCGAAGATGAAGGTCGAGTCTGTCGAGGCCAGAAAGCAGGTGAGGAGAGAACCACACTTTACTCTGTTACTTGCGCTCCCCTGACCACCTGTTGTGGCCGCTGTAAATCTACAGTGAACGCCACCGGACACATCACAGCAGAGGAGTCTTTCAGCCATGGCTCTATCCCCTTGTTCTTCTCTGGCCAGAAGCTGCTCTGCGTCTCCTTCGTGGATGAGGACCATCTCAGGTTGGTGAAGCCATCTCGTAAGAAACCATTACAGAAGGTCAAAACCGTGGCTACTCATCCAAAGAAGGTAGGTTGAACACCACTTCAAAAGACGTATCACTACAAGTTCAACTTTGTGTCTTTCTGAGAAGATGCTTGGTTATTTAAGACCAGAGGAACATGAGCTCAGATGTGTGTCAGCATGAGGTTTAGTCCAATTCCAATTCCAAAATGTTTAATAGGGTTTGTTTTTGACGTTAAAAAACCATAAGAAGGTGCCTCATGTACACACTTACTCTAGCTGTCCACCCGCCATCTTGACTCTGGTCGTTTTTTTCCTAATAAGTAGCAAATAAATGTAGAAAACTAAAGCCAGTTGGCTGTTAATCATTTAACCCCCCAGCCCCAATGACAACTGCTCGTGTTGGTCCATTAGGGAGACTCTTTGTGATGTCACTAGGGCACAATGATGACACCTTGGTTTTTGATTGCACGTTTGTGTCTATCTGTGCACGTCTGACATGCCAGGACATCGCAGCAAGAACAAGAGCTTTGGCAGCCGTGCTGCAGATCCCCCCCAGGCAGAAAGCGGGCACAGAGCTGCAGGAAATGCGTCAATCGGGCTGCCCGGCCTGGTGCCTGTGTGGCCGGTGCCGCCCCTCCGAAAGCCTGCAGGAGCAGCTATGCTGTCGGCAGAGCTGCGGAAGCTGCCTGACCACGTCGCCGCTTTTCGACCGCCTGCTGCTCAGCAGGGTCGTCCTGGAGTCAGTGCTCCTCTACCAGGAGCCGCTCCTCGACCTGCCTGAGGGGGGCGCCATACGCAACCTCCGGCACTGTGCATACAGCCTCTACGTCGACTGGCGCTTTGAGGGCTTGCAGGAAGATGCCAGCCCCATCATGCCCAGTTGCTGTGTGTGGCAAATAAGGGACAAATATCCAAGCAATGATGGCCACTACCGCGGTTTGCAGCCAGAGACCAGGGTGTCGATTCACTCAGGAGAGAACTCATGTCTTTAGGTGCCTAAGACACTGAACATTAGTTTGTTTTAGAGATTATGTTAACAATATTCTTCATTGCATTTCTCTGTACGCAATTGGGAATTTTGCAAAGGGAAAGATCTGTCTTCTGTCTGCCTGTCGCTATGTGGACTAATAAAATACGAGGTGCCTTTTCTGTTTAACTGAGTGTGTAGTTTAGTGCAACTAAATGTCTGTATGTTTTTAATATATCAAGGGCTACTACTTTGCATGGTGGGAATGTGACAGAATTTTTGTACTTCAAAAACAAAGTATTTTATGCCTGTTGATGTCATTTATTAATTATTTTTGCAGTTACAGTATGTGCATGCTCACCAGATAGACACTACATAGATCACTAACATTTATTGAGCTGCACACTAAAATGGGAAAATCGTGAAGTTTTATGTTCAAGTCCCATGAATAATCACAAGTATAACAAACTTCCATGCATGCATGCAAAAGTCATCCTCTATGAAAAAAAGTCTTCTATGGGACACAAAATAATCATTAAAATGCCCCCTGCTGAGACAGTGAGGCTTGGATTTAGCCCTTTATGCTTTGGCGTCCCATGCTCGCTTTAACTCTAACATGTACTGTAGTCCAGCGTTATCCAGCAAAATAAAACAACGGAGCGCGGTAAGCAATTCCAGAAGATGCCAAAGGGGGGAATTCCAAACTCAAGAGCGGTGAGTTTCCAAACAGCTGTAAGAGAAGAGTGAAGCCCCATCAATATGACTCACCAAGTGAATGAAGAGCAAGAGGGACACTGTGTCACACACTGGAGGTGTGATGAAACGGCACCTTCAACTGAGCCACTGTGACAATGATGCATGTCTGTCATTTCCAAACTAAATTATAAGCATCAATACTTCTCATAGACTTTTGGTACAAACCTTTGTAGTTTTATGAGTTTTCAATAGACATTGTTTTAAACTTACCTCCTTATACATTCATTTGTGTATTTCCCATGTATATATAAGTCGTCCTTGGTAAATTTATAAAGAAAATGAATTTATACCTGATCACTGTCACATCTTTTCAATCTTAAGGTCCTCCAGTAGGAAATCATCAACAATCAAACTCACATGAGTACTAATAGATCCTATTATGATGATTATTTAAACCCTCGTCTCTCATTCTGTGGCTGTGGGATGAGCATGTTTCCTGGACATCTGATGGGTTGGCCCCCCATTCTGGGTGATTGCTTTATGCCCGTTGTTTCCCAGCTCCAGACCCCTGCATGCAACCCTGCACAGAACAAGTGCATGTGGGAGATGAATTAATTATTTTTGCATTGTACCCTGTATGGGCTTTTGACCCCATACTCTGCAAAGAATTTGGCTTTTGGAAATAAACTCCATTCATGGATCCAAATCTACCAGCGTGGTAATTACATTTCCACACCCACGTGACATATTTTCTACTATCTATCTATTTCATTGCATTGCAGGTCTTCTGAAAGTGAAGAAGCAACCCATTTGTGCACATTTACTTTTAACATAAGACTAATCTGCCAAATGTCAATCATAAGTAATATTTAACTTTTGTGCTTCCTGATTGTTTACACAGGTTGTGATCACAATGGGACATGTCAGAGGAAAAACCATGATCCCTTATATTCTTTCAGCTGTCGGACAGCCCTTCTATGGTGTGCTATAGCATTCCACTATGACTGTGACCTTATTCACGCACTAAAATGAAAGCCTCCTTTGTCCCACTGTTCTATGTTGCTGTTGTATGTCGCTGCTAAGTCCGGCATATTGGAGCAGTCAAAATCCCCTAGTGAACAAATACCATGTGTTTCGAGAGATGAAGACTCTTCTGCAAAATCGATTGTAACCCGTTTAATTCTGAACAGAGATTTCCTTGAAATCTGATTTGTTAAAAATGTGTAGTATTGCATTATTATATATTATTATACATGGAATAATGTAATATTGGGTAGACAGATATGACAGATATTTATATGATCATGTTGATTTTGTGAAATGGGATGATATCTAGGGTTTTGGATATTGTAGTACAATAATAATACAAAACAGTGCAAAAAACCCAGCCGTACCTGAGCCGTTTTCCATTGTAAAATGACGGCCATTTCTTTCTAGAAACAGCCCCGACAGCTTCTCTGTGCGGTAGAGGAGTTTCCAGTTCTAATCCATCTGTGATGCCCACTAGCCTAAATATTAAGGTGTAATCAAAGCGGTGAGTTGAACAAGAATGACATCAGTACTTAGTGTAAAAAGCTGCCTCTTCATTATTAAGACTAATTTGTAAAATGTGAAGTGGAAGTGACAATCTTCAACCTTACAATACCTGGTATTCCCAGGCGGTCTCCCAGGGTGAAGCAGTCTTCATCATGCTGGCGTGGAAGTATGAGGCACAATGGACCTCATCGTTCCCGTCTCCGTCCGAGTAACGAAAGGGAGCTGCCTGGACATGTGGGGCATGACGGAGCAGCGCAACACCCCACGGAGAGACTCTGGGAGACAGGCGTGGTTGGCTCTGGCATCTCCTTCAGCCCGGTAGCTCGGCAGGGTACCCCATGTTCTTCAGCACCCTACGTCAGGGCCAGGGGATCTCCGGCCCCCGCAACTAGATTAGCGTCCACCCCCTGATCAACACCCCCACTCACCTCCTCCGGGGAAAACATCCATAGCCCCTCCTACCACGGGGGCGCCGATGTCCATGACGCCCTCCACTCCGCCAGCAGGGCCCTCAGTTGAGCTCAGTCCAGATTGGGTATGGCAGCGAACAGCAGCATGATCTAGTCCAGGGCTCTTCAACTCTGGACCTCGATTCCAAATCCGGGCCTTGTTTTCAGTTCTCCCAGATAGTTAGTTTAAAAATTACTGATTCTGATTGGTCAGAGGCTTCACACCTGACTCACAGGTAAAGGAAGGCTGGAAAACCAGCAGTGCTCGGACCTCGAGGACCGTGAGTTGAATAACCCTGATCTAGTCCCACCTCTGCCCCCGCCCCTGCGTGAGAGCTCGGGCTCCCCCCATCTGACCAGATCCCCCCATCTGACCAGGGGCACCGGAGCGGGTGCAGAGGGCGACCGCCTTCTTGCGGCCGGCACAGCTGGCGGTGGCACACTCGGGGGTGTAGTGCCCCTGCCCCCCCACAGACACGGCAGACATATTTTGGGCAGTCATCCAGAATGTGCCCCGGCTGCAGACACATCCGACAAAGCTTTACTTGGTTATCGTGGACAACCCCAATGTACCGGGCCCCTTCTGCCATGTCAAACTTCGCACTGTAGGGGGGGGACGCCACGCCGGCCGGGAACCGCACTCTTACACAGCGCATGTCATCCGTGATGTCAGTACCGGGCAGGAGCCGACGGCGGACTGGGAGGATGGGCTCCAACCCCCACGCGGAGAGGTGATATATTACTGTCTGGTCAGGCACATACACGGGCAGGTGCAGAAAGGAGGCCAGGCACTCTGCCTGGCAGAGGCGCAGCACGGGGCACAGTTTCCCCTGCACAGCGAACCCCCCCACCCCCTCGAGGAGCTCAATGTAATCAGGGGAGGAGAATGTGAGCTCAACATACACGTTTGGCATAGGGCACGCTGTGAGCAGGGTCCCCTTAGGGACGAGGAGCATGACTGCCCTCACTACCTCTAGGAGGGACACATTCTCAAAGACACTCAGGTCCCCTCTTTCGTGAAAGGTCCCTTGGAGCCGGAACCTGTGCCCCACTGCCCCCGTGCGGCCCCCTGCCGAAGCACACCAACACGCACCCCCATGCCCAAGTGCACTCCAACACCCGCCCGCTGTACCCGACTGGCCTCCCGGCGCAACTGTCAGGTGGAGAGACTCCACCGCCGACCCCCACCTCAGCATCTCTACCTCTCACCCACTCCGAGTGCCCCTTACCAGCCCCACCGACTGGCTCTGCACTGACGTCTATATCAATTTCAACAACTACCATCCGTGCAGCCGCAGCTGCAGGTGACGTACTGGGCTGATCATCAGCCATTAACAATTAAGGGAGAAAGGAAAAAGGACAAACAAACAAATACTACACAACCCAGGGGCGTGTAACAATACATAAGATAACGGGAAAAGAGCCGGTCAGCAAACAAAAAGGAAAACCGAACCTAACCGGGGAAACTCAGACAAATAACTAATCGACCCAATAAACCTTCCTCCCGAGCTCAACAGTGTGACCGGGGAGAGGGGAAACGAATAAAACAACAACTAAATCGAATGAACAAAGGACAAATCGAGAAAAAAAAGTTAAAACAAGCAAAAAAAGGAAGAGAGCACTGGCTAAGCAAACAAGTAGGAGCGCCGAAACGCACACAGCGCACCACGCCTCCCAATCACAGGGACCCAGAATTGACCCCGCGTATTCAGGGAGGCGTGGCCATAAGCGAGAGAAGCTGCGAAAAACAGTCCTTTCGTACTTCACGGAGCTACATGCCGGTCAGTGGCATTGGATCCTACTTATGGCTTTTTATCTGACTGACACAGCAGCCCCACCCCAAACATTCACAAAACGCCTGAGTTGGCAGCTAAAACGACTATTTCATTCTTTCCTTATCCGCACTCGCCCTTCTCTTAACTCCTTTTCACTACCGCACCGATTAATCGCCGCACTCTGCTAGCAAACATTACTCCTTCGCCTGCCGCATCCGAGCTTCTTTTAACGCCCCTCTTTTATCAACTTCGCTGAAAGTCACAAAATCTCCGCCGCACGAAGTCCACTGGTAGCTGCTGAGTCACATGCTTCCCCAAAACGTCGTGCTTTCAGAACCCTGGGAGCTACACGCACCAGCAAATCCATGCAGCAGCCATAACAATTTTCTAGATTCAAACATTGACAGCTTTTTCCCTCTAAAAACAAAGCCAACAGCTTCTCCGGGCAGTAAAAAAGTTTCCAGTGCTAATCTATCTGTGATGCCCACTAACCTAAACATTAAGCTGGCAGGGAAAGGTATGAATTATCACGGACAACCTGGTGTTGTAAATATAGGTTTTAGCTAATTTTATATAGGGAGAAGAGCAGACATTTTATGCCAATAATGTCGAGTCCTCTGAAGAAGTGTTTTTTTTTTTTAAATGGTAAGGAAAGCGGTGAGTTGAACAAGAATGATATGATACTTGGTGTAAAACTGTGTGTAAAAAGGTGGCTTTTTTATATATAAAAAAAAAAGTAAAATGAAAGGGGAGTGATAGGTTTGCATTGATTGTGAAATGGAGCGCCCCCTGGGTAAAGTAAAAGTGTGAAAATCTTACAGCACCTGGTATTCCCAGGCGGTCTCCCATCCAAGTACTGAACCAGGTCCGACCCTGCTTAGCTTCCAAGATTGGATGAGATTGGGTTATTTATTCATTCATTCATTCATTTACACTCAGAATGACAGAGCTACACATACACCACCAGCAGGGGGTGGTACAGGGACACAGGGCCATGCCAGGGCAAGCCCACGGCCCAGGACCCCACTCACAGGGTGCAGCAGTCTTCATGTGCCGTGGCAAGAAAACCATTTAATAATAAAGGTCGACCGTCATTCCTGTGTGCGTTGCACAATCCACCAAAACCAGGAATAGAACAATAAAACCTAACAGTGAAAACACACAAACCAACCAACAAAGAACCGGGCCCATACACTACAAAACAACCCTACCCCATACACTCAGCAAAGAACCATATTCAACAACAACAACTAAACCTAACACAATAACCCACCCTCAGTACATATCCCACACAAGCCTCCCACCCACATGTGAAATATAAGGGACCCGGTCCACATACAGACTGAAAAACCGGGGCAAGTCCCGAGGCCTGGCAGACGATAAAAGCACCTTATTTAAAAACAGGTGCAACCAGTTCCTACACAGCATGATAGGGTCTTGAACCACACCTTCCATGCTCGCCCCGGCTGCATCTCAGCCATACGACATACTTTGCCAGAGATAAAAACAGATTGATGAAAGTGCTGGCAGGATGGCCTCGCTCAACTCCAAAGAGGAACGTCTCCTGCCTCTGTAAAAACAGGCACGGGCCCCGCCGCCCCGGTGATCCTGTCCACCACCTCCACTGCCCATACATGGAACACCACTGACTGTGCACAGCCGAAAAACATGTGCGCGACCCTCCTCCACTTCCCGGCACACCGGGCATAGCGGAGACGCTGCAAGGCCCAGCCTATGAAGCCTCCACATTGTCAATAGGGCGTTATGCCGCTGTCTGTCGTCAAACTGAGCAAGAGCAGGATCCACCGGGCAGACCTGCACGTTTCCCCACAACAGGTCAGGCCCCAGGGCGGGGAAGCGATCGCTCCAGAACACCTGTGCCACTGGGGAAACAAAAGCGCGCTGCCTGTAGAGGCGTGCCAAGTCACGGGTCAGACACGCTCCCCAAGGGGACGAGGGTCCCAGACAACCACCTCACGTACACCGCGGGGAAACGCTTGGCCACATCACGGGGGCCGCCGGCCCGCTCGATGTCATGCACCCAGTCAACTGGGAGGGCCGCTCTGGTGGCCAAACACTCTCTGGTGACGGTGACCCTAGAGGCCCTCTCATACACTTCCTCCTCCTGGTCATAGATCAGCCTCCCGTCAGTGCCGGAACTCAAGGGGCCGCGTGGGTTCAGTAGCAGCGGCTGCCGCCCCTCGGGTACTACAACAGTGTGTTCCTGGAATTCGCCCCACGCCAACAATAGCTGTGCGTAACGAGAGGGGATGCTACGCACCATGCCAGGCCGGAGGCGCATCCAAAGGACGTCCTTGGCCAGCTCCCTCCCAGTGCACTGTAGCAACCTGTGGGAGAGTACCTCCTTCCAAAGGGAGGGGCACATCTCATCCAAGAAGGCCTGTAACATGCACACTGCGGGCCTTTGACTAGACCAGAGGGTCCAGGAGGCCCAGGCCACCTTTGGCAGGGAAACCAATCAAGGTAGCATAGGCCACCATGACTCTGCCGCCCCCCCCCCCAAAGGAGGCACAGCACAGCCTTCCGCAGCCTGGCATAATATGAGTCACGCTCAGTACAAACCACAGAACAGATAGGACCACAACGTTTGTGCTAGCCGCCGCTCCACACCACCCATCATGTCTCCCCACATCCTGCTCTCAGCCACCGCGGTGGTCTTCCCAAGCAAGATGCCCAGAAGACGCACCTCACCCTCGGCCTCGTTCAGTCCCAGCTAAATGGGCAGAGGTCCAGCTGAGCCGAGCCACAGGTAAACCGACTTTTGCAGGTTCACCCTGGCCCCTGTGATGTCGCAGTACCACTGAACATTGCGTAACGCAGCCGCCACACTAGCCACATCGGGCACTAGCAGTGTGGTGTCAACGTACTGGAACACTGGTGGTGTGAGACATGTCGGACCCATGGGCACCCTAGCAATGTCACTGCCGGCAGCCACCAGGAGGCCGAGGGTCAGCCCTGCCACACTGATCGCGTCATGCGGAAGGGAGCGGTGACAAAGCCATTACAGGCGACAGCGGACACGGACACGCAGGAGGTATGCGTGCTCGACCCTGTCAAAAGGCTTGGCGAAGTCAAGCTTCACCAAGTAACAGGGCGTTCCAGCCGTTTCCATGAGCCCCACTGCCGCCTGCACATCCCGGACAGAGGGTCCCTACCCTATCGGAGGCAGCGGAGAGGAAAACAATCGCCCGACCATATGTCTCGCACCCTTTCAATAAAAGCCCCGTCCCACCCAGTTTCCGGCAGATACACCGACGAGGAGGCACACTGAGCTAAAACAGTCTGTAGCTTAGGCAAGGAGCGCAGGCCCCTGGCATTCAGAGAAGTGATGGTCAGTGTCATGACAATAAAATATACAGGCCACACACCACCCCGGGACACACCGTTAAAAATCACCAATGCCTAAAAGCGAGACTACCCTATACACAGCCCACTCCCTCCCACCTGAAGGGCGAGCGCCGTCACGAGGAGTACACAGCCCAGCACAATAACCAACCAGTATACCTAAGAAATAAAAAATGACACACTCGACTCAATTAAACCATGCAGGTTTGGCAACACCAACTGACGAGTGGCTGAACCCAAAAGAATATACACAAACCATAAACCAATACAAAACAGAAAAACTATACATTCTATGAATTGCATAGAACTAAAAGGCGCTGCAACAAAGTAAACTAAACAATAAGCACAATCCTTCACAAAACAAAATCGCCACTATCGTCCGGGCTCGCAGCACGCATTGCATGTATTGCAGCTGCCGCCGACTGCTGTCTCTCCTCCAGACGGCGAAGGGGGATTCCAGTCAGGTCTGCCACTGCCTTCACCGCCCCAGACCGGGGCACGATGCGAGCCTTAGCCTTCTGCCTGGTCCTGCTGAGGCATCCTGCTATGGGGGGGACGGCCTCCTGAGAGGACGGCTCGCTAGATCTACCCCGGTCCAGGGCGTCTAGATGTAGCAGAGTCTCGCTATCCAGGGGGAGCTGGGACCATATTGAGGTCAGAGGTACAGACAGAGGGAGGGGGAAGGGGCAACATCAGTCTTGCCCCTGGCCACAGTGGGTGCCTGACACTCCTGCGGGCCTTGACTCCTCGACGGGTGGCAGTCGTACTTGGGCTCCCCGGGACACAGATGTGTCGCATTCTGGCAGCTCCCGGGGTTCCGCAGCTCCGGAGGGTCCGTCATCCAGCCCGGCACCTGACACTAGTCGCTCCTGCAGGGCCGGGGGCTCTCTGGCCTCCCCACATAATACGACGTCTGCCTCTGCAGATGCACCCCCCTCCACTCACCTCCCTTTGCAGGCCATTGTCCTCCCCGGTCGCAGGTGCACCATCTCTGTCACTGGCGTCCTCCACAGGATTTTGCTGGTCCTGCTGGCGTCATGTCGCCCCCATCTGGGCAGCGACAGAGGGTGACCGCCGTCTTACAGCCAGCGCAGCTAGTTGCGGTGCAATCTCAGGCGTAGTGCTCCTGCACCCCACAGACACGACACGTGGTCTTGGGGCACTCGATAAAAACGTGCCCCGGCTGCAAACACATTCTGCAAAGCTTAGCACCTGGTTGTCGTGCACCACACGAAAAGTACCTCGGTCCTTCAGCCGTGTCCAGCTTCGCACTGTAGGGGAGGGACACCACGCCCACCGGGAACCTCACCCAGATGCAGCGTGTGCCGTCGGTGACGCACCGGGAGGATGGACTCTACTCCCCACGCCACCAGCCGATCCAGCATGACCCGGTCTGGCATATAAGCGGGCAGGTGGAGTAAGGACACCAGGCGCTTGGCCAGGCAGAGACGCCTCACAGAGCACTTTTAAATTGAGAATTTTAAAACAAACAAACAAAAAAGAACTCGATAAAAGATAAACCGTGAAATTAAACCCTCCCTAAACCAATGACACAACACAATACCGAGGAAATAAGCAAAATAAGCACTCCAGAGAGCTGTCGCACACTCTCTCCACTTACTCTGTAAAGAAGCCGACAACCGCGTTATAAGACACACTTGAAACGTGTTCAGGGAGGTATGGCCGTAAGCGAGAGAATCTGCGAAAAACAGTCCTTTCGTACTTCACCGAGCTACATGCCGGTTAGTCGTATTGAATCCTACATCTGGCTTTTTATCTGACTGACACTGCAGTAGGGAGCCCGCAGCGCCACGGATTGTTTTTTTTTTCTCCTGCAGGTGACGCTGCGGGCTCCGTAAATCAGCAACCCTCCCCCCCAAAAAAAAAAAAAAAAAAAAAAAAAACATTTACCAAACCCCTCAGCCGGCCGCCTACAACAACTATTTCTTTCCTTATCCACACCCGCCCTTCTCCTTACCCCTTTTCCCTACCCCACC
>JAODKE010000043.1:4232537-4243320 GCA_026779605.1 Mormyrus hasselquistii
AATTATAGAATTATTATTTTGCTTAGTTATAAAATAATTATTTTGATTGGTTATAGCCTTGTGGAATCATTCCCACAGTACCAAGACTGTCTGACTGAGACCAAGACGATGACGGAAAGCCCAGAGGTGACTGATACAGATCTGTCAAACTGATGTAAATCATAATGTTCAGAGAACTCCTGTCAGAACTACAAAAGAAAGACCATGCTCTAGAGCTAGAATAGCTTGGGAATTTAGACCGAGAAACACTGAGAAAAGGCCCATCAAACCAGTGTTAAGACTTATCTATGATGAACCTGGAAAGGCCAGTGAGCACCCACTCACCATACTTCATAGAGGCATTACCATTAAAATAGGGTGAAAGCTAGTTCGCCTTTGGTTCATGAGTAGGAACTTATAGTTCTGATAAGATAGAAAAGGTGGCGTGGTAATATAGTTATACTGTTTCAAGAGTGTTGGATGTCTTTAGTATGGGGAGGATGTAGCCCTATGGGAATTTTGGGTAACTGATTTCAAAACAAGCTTACTGAAATCAGTCTTTTTGGTTTTGCGAGCATATTTGATTTTAATTTATATACACATTTTTAATAAACAGTTGAACTTTATTACATCTGTGCATTTTTCCCCTGTTGATAATTCACTGGTAAAGGTAACATCTGTGTTTTTAAAAAATGGTAAAGGAGTGTTACATTACTGATTAAAACTCGTTGAGGTAAGCAATATTAAGTATGACCGATAACCGGGAGAGATGAATATATTTAAAACTATGCTGTCCATCATCGGTTGCTTGAATAATTTGAAAGGTATTACTACTTTCTGATTATCTGTGGTAAATAATTATTTCCATTAATGCATTGATTAACATTAAAGTGAGATCTCTTGCATCAAAGAAAAAGATTCGGGGGGCACATTCCAACACACAGCCAGACGAGCCAGGGTTCACTACATACATACAAACATTGACGGCCTTTTCTCTCTAAAAACTCAGTCAACGGCTTCTCTGGGCAACAAAGAAGTTTCCAGCCCTATTCCGTCTGTGATGCTCGCTAACCTAAACATTAAGCTGGCATGGAAGGGTATGAATTATCACAGACAACCTGGTGTTGTAAATATAGCTTTTAGCAAGATTTGTAGAGAGATGAGCAGACCTTGTTATGGAAATAATATTGAGTCGTCTGTGAAGAAGTAGTTTTTAAAGGGAAAAGAAAGCGGTGAGTTGAACAAGAATAACATCAGTACTTAGAGTAAATCTGTGTGTAAAAAGCTGCCTTTATGTTATTAACAATAATTTGTAAAATGTGAATGGGGAGTGACAATCTTCAATTTTGTGACAAGATCGCCCCCTGGTGTAGTGAAGACACAAAAAGCTTACAGCACCTGGTATTTCCTATCCAACCCTGCTTAGCTTCCAAGATCAGGCGTATTTTTTTTTCTCTTCCTTTTATTAAACCACTCAGAGTATAAGGCAGCACAGCAGCCACCAGAGCACAAGCAGGGATGAGGGCGGGCCATGGGAAAGCCCGCAAACCACACCCCCCTCAGCCATTTAATGAAAACCAGAATGAATAATCAGTAAGCCAATCAAAGCCAATTAAAACTGGGACAGACAACACAGGACACATAGAACAAATCAGGAAATGACACCCCCGCCCCCCAATAAAACAACCCTAGAAAAACAAAACGCAGCAACAAGATAAACACAAGAAAACAACATAACTCAAGAAAAGCAAAAATAAACCCCTCAAAATCTCCCACTTGTGGAACTAATAAAGGATTATCTTAAAAAACATCCCAAATCAAACGCACGCCCACATAAGAAACAAAAAGATCCACATGCACACTGAGGCAGAGCCTAGGGCCCAGTGGACAATAAAAGCACCTTGTCCAAAACCATACACAGTCTTTTCTTGCAGATTGAGACAGTGTCCAGCACCACACTGTCGTGGTGGGCCTTGTTCCTGCGCAACCAGACAGAGTACTTCACGATAGAGAGGAACAAGTCTAAAAAGGTGCTGGTGGGGTGGCCCTTCTCCAGCCCAAATAAGAACATGATCTGCCACCCCACCTCAGTAAAAACAGGGCTGGGCCCCACTGCCCCGGACACCCTGTCCACCACCGCTGACACCCAGACAATAAAGGCCACCCAGCCATCCCAATGAGTGGGCGATGCCAAAACCCACCCAAAACCATCAAACCCCCCATGAGAGGACAGACAAAAACACAGCATCAGCAGTCCTGGCCGATCCAGTCAGCCCTGACGCCGGGCACTATTCACCTGTCAAGGAGAGACAGGCACACCAGGTCCTGACAGCTCCCCTCTTTCACAGTCTATGCCACGGGGCACCCTCTCTTCCATGCCTGGCGTCTCCTCCACCACTGCGATGGAGGGCCCCACCCCCTCCTCACTCAACAAAGCGTCGGGCCCGGCCGCACTCTCCTTACTTACCGCTGTGTCGTCGGGCTCCCAGCCTCCATCCCAGACGTCGGGAGAGTCCAAGTGAACCCCCACTCTGCCGGCGGGGCGCTCAAGTGTCAGCAGACTTACCTGTGCCTGGCAGTCAGCGGCAGCGCTCTCCCTCCCAGGCAAGCCTGGTCATGTCCTGTCCTCATCCCCCTCCCGACCAGGGGCATCACGGCAGGTGCAGAGGGCGATCGCCCTGCGACAGTCGCTGCAGTGCTCCGCGGAACAATCGCGGGCCTAGTGCTCCTGCTCACTGCAGACACAACAGAGGTAATCAGAGCAATCCCGCACAACGTGCCCTGGCCGCAGGCACATGCGACACAGCTGGACTTGGTTGTGGTGCATCACACGGATGTATCGGGGCCCCTCCGGCATGTCAAATTTGTTACTGTAAGGCTGGGACACCATGCCTGTCAGGAACTGCCAGGCAGAAGCCGGTGGTGGATGGGGAGGATGGACTCAACAACCCACACCACAAGCTTGTCCAGAATGTGCTGGTCGGGTACATATGCAGGCAGGTGTAGGAACTAAACAATCCTCTCTGCCTCACACGGGCGGCGGACGGGACACACTTGAAGCAGCTCAATATACTAAGACTTTGAGAATGTCAACTCCACACACGTGTTGGGGGCGGGGCAGGCGGCCAACAGGGCTCCCTGCGGGATGAGGAGCAGCACTGCGTTCACCACCTCCAAGAGGGGCAAGCTTTTAAAGGCACTCAAATCCACCGACACCATAGCCTCCTTCGTGAAAGGCCCCTTGGGTTCAGTGCTACTGCCCCCCAGTCTCCTAGCCCCGCCCTGCCGGAGCACACCTGCCCGCTCACCCGTGCCGACCCACACGCCTGCACCTGCCCATGGAGCCCGTCTAGTCGCGCCCATCCTCCCCGCAAAAGTGGCAGCAGTTGCAACAACGGCTCCGCGTCGGCTCCATCGCTCACCCTCGATGGGGCAGCCCCCGACGTAGCTGCTGCAGCACCTCCTGCCACCTCCACCCTCCTCATCTTTTCCACGCACAACCACTCGGACTGCCCCTGGTCGTCCGTTCCAATCAGCTCCTCCACCTGTCCCAAATTCATAGCCACATGCATTCCCTTCCGCACCATCCTCCACCGCCTGTGCAGCCTCGGCTGCACGCGACGTGCTTGGCTGCAGTACAGCCATCCCAACACTTAATTATAAAGAAAAAACAACACACCTGGGGACACTGCAAACAAAATCCAAATGAACGAAGAAACCTCCCTCCCCGGCACAGAAAGCGACGCCGGGGAGAGGGGAAAACAAAACAAGAGGAAACTAAAGCACTCCGAAACTGGGCAAAGAAATTCAAAACCCCTACCAGACAAAAGGAAAACAATCCACACAAGGTAAGAAAGGAAAGCCGAAAGAAAGCAGTCGACGCGCCCCCGGTGCAGCAGCACCAATGCCGCCCATTCACCTCGAGAGCTCACTCCACACTAACACGTATACAGAGTGGCATGGCCGTAAGTGAGAGACTCAGCCAAAAACAACCCTTTCGTACAAGACGCATCTACATGCCGGTTATTTGCATTGGAGCCCACTCCTGGTTTGTATGAATTGTCACAGACAACCTGGTGTTTTAAATGTAGCTTTTAGTGATTTTTGTACAGAGAGAAGAGCAGACTTTATTATGCCAATAATAGAGTCGCCTGTGATGAAGTGGTTTTAAAATGGAAAAGAAAGCAGTGAGTTGAGCAAGAATGATATAAGTACTTAGAGTAAAACTGTTGACACCAGGATATAGACACGACACATCATTATTCCATGAAGTCATTGCTGTCGTCCCGGCTCGGGCTCGCTGCACGCATTGCTGCCAGTGCTGCCGCCGCTGCTCCTGCTCCCGACGGAGCGAGACCAAAGATGGGGGCTGGGAAGAGGAGCGAGCCAGCTGGGTCCGGCCCACGTCGACGTGCTTCATCTTCTCCTTGGCTTTCGTGGGGGCTGCCTCTGCAGGGGGTTCGTCCACAGGACATCACTGTCTAAGGGGAGCTGTGACTAGGGGATAGAGTGTGCAGATGCAGTACCTGTAGGAGGGAAGGGGGGACTCACAGTGGCCTCCACGATCCCAGCCAGCTCCCGTCCCCCATCCCGGTAATCGGAAGAGTCCAGTGTGGCCTCCACTCCGCCAACAGAGCGCCCCAGGGTACTCACCCTCTCTTGGCAGCTGGCAGCAACCTCTCCGTTCATAGCCGAGTCCGAGTGTGTCCTGTCCTCCTCCTCCCGACCAAGGGCACCTTGACAGGTGTGGAGGGCGGCCGCCTTGTGACAGGCGCCGCAGCGGTCCGCAGAGGCATATGCGGCACAGCTTCACCTGATTGTCATAGAGGACACACACATACCCGGGACCCTCCGCCATGTTGAATTTATGCATGACGGGCAGGGACACCACACCCGTCAAGAACTGCCTCTGCACACAGTGTGTGCCATCAGCAATGGTGGTGCCGGCCAACAGCTAGCGACGGATTGGGAGGATGGCCTCCATGCTCCAGGCCTCTAGCTTCTCCAGGAGGTGCTGGTTGTCGACATACGCACGCAAGTTATATCCGATCCTATGATCTTTGCCATGTTTTGGTAGAGACACATTTCATGATGGGGATTTTGTTAGGTCACCCTCTCCTCTATTATTGTGGGCCCTCCTTTGCAAACATAGAAACGCAATACTGTTGAACAAAGCAGATATGGGAGGAGCTCAGGGTGCTGAAAGTTGGAACGACCAACTGATTTTATTGAAGTAAACTGCTAAAAATAAGATAACAAGTATGAAAAAATAGCTAGAAACACTGCACTGCGAAATACATAACACGACGCTGTTTTCTTTTACTTCACTGTAGTATTCTGACATTGCATTGCCACCAACAACCAGAGGGGCACTCTCATCACACCTACTTCCAGCTACTGGACGTTGTTTTTTTGGGAACCGAAAGATGCGGCTATTTTTGAGCATACTCGAATAACTTAAGTAACTGCAAAGAGCTGCAATTCCCATCACTACACTAATGTTAACTTGATCATTTGTGTACTGATTCGTTCAGTTCATTAACTTCATTCATCATTCTGTCACGAATGAACTCGATCAAGCCGATTATTGCACGAGTGTAAAATGTACGAGAGTCTAAAAATCAGAAGGGCAGGTTCAATTTAATGTTACGTACAATAAATGGTGACGTATGAAATATGTATAAGAAAGACATAGTATCATTAGTTATATATAAATAATTTAGTAACACAATGTAACAAATAAATAGTTTTAAAACAATTCATTGAATGATTATGAACGTTATTTCCACCTCCATCGGGAAGACGGCGAAACGAAACAGAACACCGTTGTGGGTCTGCATCGCATTCAGCCAATGAAACAGTGCAGCATTGCGGGCATAGTAGCGCTCCGCCGGCCTCTACAGTAATGACACACATACGGGACGGATAAACTCCGATGGCCGGGAGCAGCGCAGCGTTTCAGCATGTGTGTCGCTTCAAATAAGCTGGGACGTCCGCCTCGTTTCCTTACGGAAGGGATTTAAGGAGAAACTCCGGAGTCCTTTTTAAGTTGGCAGATTTATACCTTTTAATTTTTTACTAAGCTATGGCAGATGTTGACAAGCTTAACATAGACAGTATAATTCAGCGTCTTTTGGAAGGTAAGGAAAAATTGTCAAATGTCACCTACCCACTACTTAGGCTGATTGTTTCACCGGTCACCACTTGCGTGTATACACACGCGCGAGCCCTCACACACACACGTATGGGAGCTTTGAGTATCTTAATTTTATAAGAAGTTTCTACCTGATATATTTGTAAATATAAATGTATATTTATGTAAATTTAGCCTTTCGTTTCATACTGATGATCGATTCGGATTAATGGAATGTAGTCATCAATTGAGAAAACCTGCCAATTTCGCTATAGAGGTTTTCATTTAAAATGATTTAAAACAATACACCGGGCTAATTGTGACAGACTGGCAGTATTTGTTATAATGTTTGTCACATAATTGTTTTGCCTGTGGTGATAATGTTTAATCGATCTGCATGTGGTATATCTGAGTTATTCATGATCGATTAGGCATAAGTAAAGTTTTTTTCACTAATGGTTCATTTGAGGGTGTTTGTCATCCTTTACTGCTGCCTAAGTGGAATGTTTTATTGCAAATACAAGTAACGCGGGGATGGTTCTGCTCCTTACACCCGTTCGCATTTTTCACTGCGTTCTCATCTCTTGACGCCTGGAGCTTCACGTCATCATTCAAACGTAAAAGTAGAGTTTTACAAGTACTTGCAAGGGGCATCGACCCAGTTTTTATTTTGAATGTCCCAGATTCTGTCCCTGTTTATGTGACTACACGCACAATTATGTACCATAATTCTCCTCAAAGCCCACGTTTAATTTGTAATGCAAGTGGCCAACAGTATAGTGAAGGCAGAGCGCTTGCATTTACGGGGCGACTTTTATTTTTATTTATTTTGTTTTAGGCTGTGTGAATTTATCCTGCACATGAACGTAATACATCCACTGCAGTTAACAACGTCCAGTGCATGGTCGTCGCCGCCATTAAATCTCAGGGGGACATTTCATAATTATTTGTTTGGACCCCCCCACATTTAACATAAAGTATTAGTTTTAAGCCAGAGTGTCGCCCCCCCCCCCATTCAAAATGCATCTGACGCCCCTGGTCCAGTGAGATATTTGGATTAGCAAGTGGTGTGTAACTTTTCAGAAATACGTAATATATAATACTATAGTAAAGCTTGGCCGTGTTGCCAACTTAATTACTTCAGTAAAAATATTTACCACATTAAGTACCTAGATGCCATTTAGTTCAATTGATGTGTTGGGCGAAATCTGTAATATACAGTATTGCTAATGAGTTATGCTAAGGTACAGCTTAAATGCAAGTAGTAAAATGCTGAGCTTCCAGTGTAAAGGTAAATTCTATCATAGGCACAAAGAGTTTGACCAAATACAAATCAGAAGACACAGGAACTAGAAAACTAATACAATGAAAACGCTAGGGAGCAAAATACAAAAACAGAGGAGGCAGGATAGAACAGATAACAGGCAGACGCATGTTCAATGCATCAAGCCATGCAGCTGACAGATAGCAAGGGAAGACACAAAGACTCGACAACACAAGGGACAGGATCCAGCACTGCCTGCCGGTCAAACGGGGAAGGGACACAGAGTGGAACAGGAGCTGATCCTGACAATCTGGTTATTAAGTGTTACACTAAAATGCACAACATACATTTGTAACATGCTTTTCTATCCAGTCGTGAACGCCAAAATGGTGTGTCAGGCAGGCGTGTCACTCATTAAACTCTCTGTATTTCATAGTTATATTATTTTAGGTAAGCTCCAGCATGTCTGAGCTCCTAATCCAAGGTCCAAAGATACAAAGATACAGTACCCTTTTCTTCCTGTTGCTTTTTAATTCATTTGAAGTTACTTGTACAGTCAGTGTTAAACATAAAACGTTACTGAAGGATTTGATATCACACTCCAGACTTTTTAATGAATTGTCAAATTTGTGCAAGTTGAGGAATGCTAGTTAGTGTAAAACTGGGTTAAATTGCTGCCGGTTGTATTTGTCCTAATAAAATACTTTGCCATTATTAAATTCCTATTAAGGTTTCAACATTATGTGCTGGAATTAACTTTAACAAGTTTGTTTTGAAAGATAAGAATGAAAAACTGTATTCATTTCAGCAGAGTGCCTTATTGTAAAGGAGGATAATGAATGTATATGTGTACAGTTTTATAATGGTCTGTAACTTTATGCTGTTGCATGTATTCTTCAATGATACAGCTAAATCTAATTTTAAATGCACCTTTAATGCCTTCAGATTGACCTTGTTTGAATTTTATACTGAATGGAGCCCAGAGGTATGCCAGCATCTTAGTCAAATTCTTAAAGAGCTCAGCATTATGAAAACTCAACATACCTTCTGGTCTTAAATTTCCTTGCTTTAAATGAAAGGTATATACAACAATGAGCCAAAACATTATGACATTATGATGATTAGAATAACGTTGAATTTATTGTACAAACAGCATCTGTCAAGGTCTGGGATGCGTCAGACGAGTGTTTCCCAACCCACCTGTACCAGGTGTTCGGTGTTCCTGATTGGCTGGGAGGGAGCAAAAACGTGGACTGTCCAGGCTTCCCTGAGGACCAGGTTGGGAAACACTGTGTCAGACAGTAAGTCAGCATTTGCTGCTCACGTTGAATGCAGAAGGAGTGGGCAGGAGTGAAGACTCAAGTGACCTTAATAAGGGCCAAATGATTAAGGCCAGATGACTGGGTGAGAATATTGCCAAAACTGCAAGGCTTGTGGGGAGCTCATGGTCAGGCATGGTGAGTACCTGCTGAGAGGGTCTGAGGAGGGAAAATCCAAGATACACCGACAGGGTGTTGGGCAGCTAAGATGATGCAAAATGTTAATGAAGGCTGGCCTGTCTGCCACAGACTACAGAAATCGTTATTGATGGTCAAGGGAGTAACGTGTCAGCACACACAGTGACACTTCAGGAAGAAGTCTCTAATGAAAATGGATCTTGGAGGAATAATCACTTAATTTTTATTCTATTTATTTTTTTAATTTGGAATTTTATTTATGCTAAACTAATATGGTGATAATTTTACTTTGTGGTTTAAGGATTGTGACACTTTGTTGAATTTATATTTTTATATGTTTTTGCTATTCCTTTGTTTGGCAGACCATAACTATGACAGTCTTGGTAATTATAGCGTTATAGACGTTAAAATTTAATATAACCAAGAACTACAAATGAGCTGTATGTTTTCTGCTATAATATTACCCAGAATGGGATAGGTGACACAGAGTGAGCAGAGAGTGATACATCACTCAGTGTGAAAGGAAAGTGACACTTTTCAGGTGAGGTTTTTTTATATGTCATGGAGGGAAGAATGAAGGTTTCATAGTCTGTGACTGAAAATATATGATGCTGATGTCGAGAAGACTTAAATACAAAGGCAGCTAACAAATATATTTTTAAGTGTATCCAAACTACCGCTTTTCATTTCATTCTGTAATGCAGACTGACTAAAATATCCTGGAGTCTTTGGCAGTTTTGCAAAATATTTGGTTAGTAAATGAATGAGAAAGTGGATGCTGGCTGTTTCACTGGTTCCTGCCTCATTCGTCAAGGGACAGCGCCAATGCTTTCATCAGCTGCACATCGGAGGTCAGCTTTTTATGCTTAGAAGTAGGCCAGCATGGCCTATAAATAGAGAATACATAACTTTAACTTGTCTTCAGCATCAGCCTCCTTTTTCAGTATGATAGGAGCTCCCGGTTATCACAAAAGCCACCAGACAGAACGTTAATGCAGACAGTAATGGAGTAGATTTTCAGGAAGTGTATTTGTAAACACAATGATTCACAAATAAACTTAAATTTGTGTTTCTAAAGCAGGGTTTCCCAAACCCCAGTCCATGGCCCATCTTCATCCGGCAGATCATCCAGTATTGAAGAATGAAATATTGTGATCCATGAATACATTCAATTCAGCTTGATTTCATAAGGCTCCTTTCACAACAGAGGGGTGCTTTACAGGGCTGCAATACGTCGGTACATCATTTATGGGATAATTAAAAAAATGTTACTTGTACACATTTTGCCTCGCCCCACCCAGTGTTTATCATGGGATTATTTTACCAGTCCATGCAATTTTAGTAGAATATAAAACCAACCATGGACATCGGAAGGTTGGAAACGCGTCTATAGTGGATGGGCTGCTGATGTGGCTGTCGGCGGAAGCTGTCTCAGGAATTTTGGGCATGTGAATGATTTGTCATTGCAAAGACTGTGGGTGACCAATCTTTTATTGATTTTCTAAGTGAAAGGTTCAAAGCCTGGCAAGAGTGTGCAGCTCCAGGAAAGTGAGGTGCGAGGCCTGTGCCAGAAATCCAGAGAGATCTTCCTCAGTCAACCTATCCTGCTGGAGCTGGAGGCTCCGCTCAAGATATGTGGTAAGGATTCATCTCTTTCTTATGGTATTTATTAGTCAAAGTAGCTGTGTTGCCATTAACATTTTATATATAATATACTGTATATGCACACACACATATAAAGCTACAAATCCAGACCAAGATTTGTTTCTAACAACCAGTTGAGCATAAAGAGTCACATGTCAAAGAGTACTTATGTGGTTGGTTGAAAACAAAATCCTGGTCTGGATTTGTAGTTTCTGGACTTGAAATGCCCGACACTGCAGATATACAGTATACATATATATATATATATATATATATATATATATATATATATATATATATATATAT
>JAODKE010000043.1:4277868-4288046 GCA_026779605.1 Mormyrus hasselquistii
CAACTAAAACATAATTAACATGTATAGGCAGTAAATATTCAGTAATCGAGTGATTGTTAGTTAATCTCCTGAGTATTTAACAAGCTACCTTTCACGTTACTGCCTTCGATGACGCACTTCATCCTCTGAGGTAACTTGGTTAGCAAAGCGCTGCTAATTCAACTTGGCTGTTTCAGCTTAAAAATATCAGCGATATGCTGAGGGGCCACCTAAAAACTTTCCAGCGAACAACTTGCAAAAGTCGGTAAATGTTATAGTCAGCTGAAAAGCGACAAAAGGCGACATACAGTTTAAAAGTTAGCATGAGCTAGTGCGCGTCCTCGCGCTGTCCACGCTCCCGTAGAATATCCCATATGTCTCTTGAAGTTTTGAAGTTTATTGTCATACTGTATGTACAAAGTACAGCGTACAGAGCACAATGTAATTCTTACTTGAAAACCCTGCCCTCACAGACAAAATATTATACACAAAAGACATAGTGACAAAGTGCAGCAGCAATAAATAATAGTCACTGGCATAATGTGAATGTGCATAAAGTAAAGTGTCAGTGCATAAGTTGCATAGTTTTCCAGTATTACCGCACAGAGAGAGAACCACAGTTATTGTGCATTGAATAGCCTGATGGCACTGGGGTAAAAACTGTTCCTGAATCGTGTTGTCAGTGTGTGAATTGTCCTGAGTCTCTTGCCTGATGGCAGTAAAGTAAAAAGTGAGACAGCGCGTGTTGTAAATGTCCGTTATTGCAGGGAGTGGTGTGCCTGTGATTCTTTTAGCTGTTTTCGCCCCCCTCTGTAGAGCTTTCTTGTCCTGAGCAGTGCAGCTGCCGTACCAAGACACAACGCTCCCCGTGAGGTTGGACTCCACAGCGCACCTGTAAAAGCTGGTGAGGACAGAGGTGGACACCCCAGCCTTCTTTAGTCGTCTGAGGAAGTGAAGTCGTCGGTGGGCTTTTTTGGTGACCGCTGCTGTATGTACTGAGGACTTGAAGCTGGCACTGAGGGTGACCCCAAGGAGCCTGAAGCTGCTGACCCTCTCCACAGCACTTGCTGTTGTACCAATGATGGAATGCTACATTCTTATGGTACTTCATTGTTCGATCGCCTGCACTGCTCTCATTAAAGAAAAGTGCTTTTTAGGTGAGATTTTCCTCATCTTTTCTGTCAGCTTTTTCGAGACCTTGCAATATTTTTCTGTTAAATTGAAATACAATACAATTTATTAATAAATTTATTAATAAATGCAGTGTATACGTTCAAATTACATAGGGCACAATAAACGGACTAAATCATATTCATACGTAGACAAAATGTACTTTAAGCAATAAACTATGGAGGACAATGCACACCATTTGATTTTATGTATTTATTAATATTTGCACTGTGTTCATTTTTCTTCATGTTAGTTACATTAAAAGTATACATGTATTTTAGATTAAATTTATGGTAGGCCATCTGTAACAATTAAAAAAATCTGTGGCCTTTGGATTGAATAGCTTGCCTACCCCAGTTTAATATTTGTATTCCAGGGTTGCCAACTCTTACGCATCTGGCGTGATGCTCACACTTTCTGACTCTCACGACCACACAAGAAATCTTACGACAAATCTATATTATTCCACTATAAACCTAAAATTAGCTACATCAAAAGCATTGGAATCGTTTGCAAACCTTACAGAATTGCAATGTAATAAAAGTGTTACATGCATGTAAATGAGTGTGCAGACTTGTCTCAAATTGAAAATCTCACACCAGCCAGCTGATCATAGTTGATAACCCTAGTATAAAGTCCACCATGTAGTGTAATAATATTCAAAATGCTCAGATGACTATACTTTCCTCTTATCAAGCTTGTTATATCACATGATCTTTGAAATAAATGCAACATCATTATTTAATAATGTTACATACAAAATTAATAAAACTCATATCATAATAAACCCTAAGTGTTTTTGAGTATTTCTTCATCATCCTTAATTGAAAGTGAATTCATGTTTTTGTTCAGCAATTCATAATCGTTCCTTCCCTCAGAAATATATGTGCATAATTCTCCTCCTGTAACAGATTTTCAAGGTTAAAGACTTCAGCTTCAGCACAAAGCAATTGAATTAAAATGCATTTTGTATCATGCATACTGAATGAATACTTGTTTGGTTAGTGAATCTTACCTCGTGTGCATGCTTGCATTTTTCCTTTTCCGGACTTTCTTTTATTTGATGCTGAAATGCCAGATGCTGTTCTGATTAAGAGGTAAGGAGTACACAGGAAGTTAACAGAAAAACGCACCGTGACTTACAAAGGTTATTGTAACAAGCTTCCCACCTGTTTCCCTACTGCTGATTTTTGGCAGGGTTACAGTTTTATATTTGCTGGGTTTGGGTTCTCTTCTACAGTCCGGTTCAAATTGCTTTGGTTTAACATGTGTGTTTGTACGAGCGTTCCTGCTTTCTCCAAATTGGTTTCGGCCTGTAAAATAAATTCAAATGTCATGTTCTTTAAACTGGCTGTGCAGCACAAAAATAAATAGATTACTTTCCAGTACCGAAATGCTGAGAATCAGTGACGGACCTTTGCTGATGCACCTGTGTAGCACATTCAAGTAATGCTGTTTCATGAGAGTCCGCATATGTACTGTACTGTACACATTTGCAATACTGTACAGATACTGCTTCTGTCCAGGGGTTAGGCTGGGATGCTGAAATTATACATGGGATATTATATATTACAAGGAGGAGCTTTTGTTTTTCTGTTACCATATAAATTTCATCCTGTTGTCTCTGATTACTAGTGAACTAAATAAATTCAGCTGAAATTTGCACTTTTTTGTTGCTGTCAAGCTAACAGAGCAGCTGCTGGTACATGTACAGTATATTTACCGTTTATAGTGCATTGTCAAGATGATTGTACTGTTTATCTATGGTAACAGATGTTATACATAAATCCACGGAAACTTTTGATTTATTAGAATATAGCAGCACAGATTTCTGTCCAATGATGTATTACTACTGTAAGTATATAATAGCAGCTATAGTTGTTGTTGACACCTGCAGAAATGGGGCAGCCATCATAGATTTAGGAATATGTATGGTGGTTAGCTGATGGGTCTCAGATGTGGGCTTTGGATTTGGCTTGAAAGGAACCGTCCTCACTGCATTTATATCACACTTCTCATCACTGGACAAGGTGTCAGAGGCTGTGAAATAAAAAGAAAATATTTACAGAAAAAAAAATATCTTTTGACATACTGTGATTCATCTGTATTCCCTGATTTCACACCAAAAAAATGTTTCTTACTTTTTACAGGCATTATCATTTATCAAACAGCAGAAAGTTATTTTTTAAGCCGTAAGTAAATTTAATTGTGCCGGTACGTGTTTAGTTGTGTAGCTTGAATCATAATAGATAATAAATTACAACACATAAATAACCTGAAGGTTTTATGTGTACTGTATTGAACAACCTCAACACCCCTGAAACCTGACTCGCATAGCTTTTCTGTTTTATCTCTAGCAGAAACTGTTATGATAGTTCAAATTTTAACTAAATTCACTTTCATCTGTATAGTGCATTTTCACAACCTTACATTGTCTCAACGCGCTTTACAGCATCTCAGCCCAAAGCCCCCAGTGAGCAAACCAGAGGTGACAGTGGCAAGGAAAAACTCCCTAGAAGGAAGAAAGCTTTGGAGGAACCAATTCGGTTGTTATAGCAAACAACTAAATAGCAGCCTCTTTGCGCACTGAATCTGCACTGAGCCCCCTATTCAGGGTACAGAGGGTAACATTATACACTGGTAACAGTACACCAGTATATCTTCACCTAACATCCGTTTCAAATTGCATGAAGACTCAATGTAAATGGATGTATTGCTGTAAATAAATACTACTGATTGGAACATACCAAGATGTTTATGCCTGTGTGTACAGTAATGTCTTGCAGACCTGCAAACAGCAATAAGAAGAGAATAAGAGATAAAATATATTCTAGCAACTGCATACAGAACTTTGTTCTTTTTTTAAATAATTAAAAACATTCATACTTCTGAATGTCCTATTATATAATACCTTTAAATTGTTTAAATCGTTAAACCCTATACCAGTTGCAATAAATGTTATAGTTTAAAAACAGCATTAATAAAATGTATACATTTATACATTATAATTGACAAGTTCCTTCCATGATGGTCTGTTTGTAGCGTTATGTTTTCATTAAGTTACTAGGCATACATTTTATGAATAACTGGACGCTCAGTTTTATGTCACTACAAGTCACAGATAATTTGACCCATACTGTGATACCAGATTGTATCTCACCTTGTTGCTAAGAAGCAGCTGTTGCCTTCCCGGATAAGATGCTGCTCTTTGTATCCTTCGATGAATGTTACTTGTTTTGTCATTATTTGGTGTAAAATCCGTATGTATGTCAAAAAGTTACGTTGTACTCCACCGGCATAGCCGCTTTGCAGGGTTCAGGTGAGCAAAGCAGAGCTCATGTGCGTCCAGCCTCTCCTGCGCATGCGTATCCCTATGACACTCAAAACTCGATAGTGAATTGGCAATGTTTAAAAATGTGTTTTTGTGGTATTACTTTTTTTAAAAAAATCATTTGATCAGCTTTTTAATTCTTATTCCCCATATATTATTAATCATCGGTTAAAACTTTAAAGAGTTGTTGACCCTTCTTTCTCAATTGTAGCCTGTACGTCGAGATGGATAAACATGTATGCAATATATGTAGCATGTAACATAAAAGTATAGCTGTTTAATTTGTAATAATAGGCTAATTGTGGATATTGATTTACTAAATTAGGCTTAATAATGACATGATTTGTACAATCATATGCGCACAATATATACATTTCAGAAGTAATTTTAGTGTGCCAGATATGACATTGAAGTACGTCTTTTGTGAATCACCTCTTTACCCCAATTAGAATAGATATGACTGATGAATGGATGGATAGCTGCCACATATTTTACAAAAAATAATAAGTGATATGTTACTTTTCACATTACAAGTACGCCTAGTACGTAGAGTTTGCTCTTCATTTACCACGCTATTAGATCATTGAATTCAAAAATCATTTCAAATGAACGCTACAAACCTTTTATTCATTTTGGTTGTGAACTGAATGTTTACCACATTTTACCTATTAAATGTTGTCTTGTACCCCCGCGACTCCAGTTGGGATTCAGCGGTTTCAAAAAATTGATGGATGTTGTCTTGTCAAATAAACGTGTAAACTACACTATAGTGGGTCACAAAAAGCTGTACACAGAATGATGTATTTTAAAGCTGATATTCACAACGAATGTAGTCCAAAATCCGCCTATCCGTTTTAGTGAGTAAGTTACTGGTTACAGAAATAATCACTACAAATCCCTTCTCTGCAAACAGTTCGTGGTAACTGCAATACGGTCAAAATTGCTGTTCTGCCACCTATCGAGCCGTCCGGGTAACTGCACAGCTCAATCCAGGTGTTTCTCCCCACTTCCTGTTTTTTGGATTACACTATTTTTCCGACTCCAATTTCTGACGCGGAGTCAGCTAACCGAATCCATATTACAGCTGAATTATTTACGAGAAAAAAGTGAAACTGATCTAGAGTCAGGAGTCCGGGACACTTTAATCTCGGTATTTTAAGGGGAAGCAGATCTTAACTGTACTGACAGCTCTGATTTCGCTGTTAGCTAGCTAGGTAGCCAGTCTGCTAAAATCCACAGCTAGGATGCCGGTAAGTTCATCTTAATTAAACCAACCCGGTTATTAAGACGTAATTAGCCTTTTACGTTAATTTCATATGACCGGTTTAAAAATTTGGAAAACCAGCTTATTAGCTAGATGTCACTCTTCGTATCTGCAATCCACTGGGTCTGGGTAGCTAAGAAAGTAGCAAGGGCGTTAGCATATGAACTGGTCTGGCTAGTTAGCAGTTAACTGTGTGTATTAAAGGGCTGTAATTAGTTGCTGCAGTTCAGACGGAAGGGATGACAGGCGGTTTTAAAATACATAGATTGTTGTCTTCGGCTCCATACGTCGATTAGTAAATCGGCTACATAAATGATAAATGGAAAGACTGCTGTGCTGCCTTGTTTTTCTGGAGGCTTGCTAGGTTTGCTAGGTAATTTATATTTTAATGTTTAAACAAAAAAAAGATAATTTTTGAAGTTATGAAATAAGCATGATGCCAATCCTTTTGCCAATAAGGTTCATTTTTACTAACAGTTCAAAAGTATTTGTGATTCGTTTAGCTGGCCGACTAAATCAGTGTTTGTGGATTTCAGGCTTATCATTCAAATCTGATGGATATGAACACTAAACTGGTCGGTAATATGGCCATGCTGCCGTTGAAAACACAGTTTAAGGGTCCCGCTCCCAAAGAGAGTAAGTGCTGCCGAACCAGTTTGTGTGCATGTATACATGCATGAACGTAATGTACATAAAGGCAACTTTTATGTAAAGCTGCTTTTTGCCATCATTTTCCCATTTTCTTCGTCTTAATGTTTTTACAAGATTAAGCATTCGTGACTTCCATATCTGGAAAGTTTTTAGTAACTTTGACAGTAAAAAAAAAGTCTGCTGGCTTATCGTTACAGCAAAAGACTCCGACATCATTGATGAAGCTATCTACTATTTTAAAGCCAACGTCTTCTTCAAGAACTACGAAATCAAGGTAAGAAAAGAATCACAAAAATACGTACACATATTGTCAAAAAAGGAAGCTGTATTCTTGATCAGCTCTTTATTAGGCATATATGTGCCTATGCACAGACATATTATTTGCTTGTCATGCACAAAATTTGAAGGTATTAAAGTTGTAACACCCCACCCCCAGAACGAGGCAGACAGAACATTGATCTATGTGACACTATACATCTCAGAATGTCTCAAGAAACTGCAGAAGGTAGGTTTGTCTCCAGATGGCGATACCAGATTGTATCTCACCTTGTTGCTAAGAAGCGGCTGTTGCCTTCCTGGATAAGATGCTGCTCTTTGTATCCTTACTAACAGTTCCCTGTCTGAATTGATGACACAGTAGTTGATAGGTGAGATATGTATACAGTACAGTGTTAACTCCACTACTGGGTAAATTGCACTATTAACCACTTTATTCATTGTAATCAGTTCAATTTCCATGTACTTTTTAACTCATGATTGTTTTTAGAAGTTAACAATAGGTTCTTATGATTTGTCCTGAACACCAGTTAACACGTTGATGCTACAATGTAAACAGATAGTATATTATTAAAAACTATATTATTAGAGTTATGAAGTAATGGTTAAGTTGTAAGCAGATGTACATATACTCATGCAGTGCAGCACAAAGAACCAGGGAGAAAAGGAGATGTACACTCTAGGCATCACCAACTTTCCCATCCCGGGGGAGCCAGGATTTCCCCTTAACGCCATGTACGCCAAGCCCATTGACAAACAGGAAGAGGGTAAGGGTGCCGTGCCGAGAAATTCTCCTGTGGCAGAACCTTGATTATGGGGAAGGGGATCTCAGAAAATATAATCAAGCTCTGTAGTCGAGCAGCTGCAGGATGCTGGCGATCAGATTTGGAAGCGTCCGATGCTCACATTCAGTGTTGCGCTTACTGGGATGTTTATGGGATGAACAAAGCATGTGTTCCTATAGGACCGCCTGCCCTCTAGATAGGTGATATCACACATTGTGTCTGCATCTGTTCTATGTGCTGACTCCTCTTTACACTATATAGAAACCATGAGGGCGTACTTGCAGCAGGTCCGACAAGAGACGGGCCTCAGACTGTGCGACAAGGTTTTTGACCCTGAGACAGACAAACCCAGCAAGGTGAGAGTTTTGCATAATCTTTCACTTTCACTGTAAGCTGTTAGATGCTGCACAGATATGGATTGATTTAATCTTTTGGAACTGCTGGAAAGCCTATCCGTTCATGCTAGAAAAAATCCATATGGAATTGATAGATGTCCCATCTACTATACCTATTTAAAGAAACT
This sequence comes from Mormyrus hasselquistii, assembly GCA_026779605.1. Lineage (NCBI taxonomy): Eukaryota > Metazoa > Chordata > Actinopteri > Osteoglossiformes > Mormyridae > Mormyrus > Mormyrus hasselquistii. The sequence goes on from JAODKE010000043.1 coordinate 4,285,848, forward strand.
ACCATTTGAATGTATCCTTTTCTGTTAGCAGACATCACCTTTTAAAAGTTATTTGGCTTTAAAAGGAAGAATTTTCTTGTCCTATTCAGTTCAAATGTTTTAATTTTGTAAATGCCATTATTATTCAGACTGTTAGAAATGGTTAAAATCAGCATCAGAACATATGAAGCAACTTGACCATTTTTCCATTACCCATGTCTGTGACAGTACTCAGACAACACTATGATTTGTAACATAATAATTTAACTCCAGAAGTCTGTCACAGGTCATATTGCCATCCATCTTTTAATTTACAACTGGGGGTGACATTCACTTGAACAGAGCACATGTGATTTTCTGTGTTGTCTTAAATTACGAAATTAATTGCTTTCCATGGCTGATAATTCAATTATGTTCTATTTAAGATAAAAATACGAAGTTGTTTATAGAATATATGCAGACTGACATTTCTAAGTACTTTTGACATCCCGTTTTGTTTCCTCGTGTGACCAGGCAATTTAATGTATGGTCTGCATGTTATTTAGGTTTTTGTCTTTTAAAATAAATTTTCCTCTTTCATAAATGACACCTTTTTTAATGGCTGTATGACCAAGACACTAGTTTGCTACAGTGATACGATTTGTCTCAAATCAACTAGGTGACATTGCTGACATCAGATTTATGCACAATGGCTGTTTTTTTTTAATCTGGTAACTTCAGACCATTTTTTACCTGTGTACTCTTCTTAGAAAATGGCTTCTTTATCGTATTCAATTTCACTTGAGCTGTATAACCTGGAGCATCACTGTCACAGTGCTGATCATTCTGCCCTCTCTGTCCCCAGTGGTGGCTTTGCTTTGTGAAGAAACAGTTCATGAACAAAAGCCTGTCGGCACCAGGACAGTAGGCAGCATCACGGTGCATCATCTTCAAACACGTTCAGGGTTTTTATACAGTTTATGGGTGTCAGAATACTAAGCCTTCAGCTGTGGCAGGTCTATTTATCATGTCAAGTATGTGCTTAATAAAGAAACGGCCAGCAACGTTCACTTTTCAAATGGTGTCTTAATCTTTCATTTTAGGTGTTTATCATTTGTCTGAGGTGATTGATTTTGTAACACTGGCTTAAAGCACCACAGACTGTCAGAGAGAGAGAACACATTTCACATTTTATTGGGGTCAAATTCAATACACATTACACAGGAGTAACAGGATGAGAGATACAAACAGACATACTGGGTAAGACCTTAAAAAAAAAAAAGGGTACAAATTTGCATGCCAGTGCAACCTGAAACGACGGGCAGCTGAGGAGCAGGTGAGTGCGATTCTTCTCGTATTGCTTCATGGCGTCCGCTATGCTCGGCTCCTGGCGTGTGAATACAGTGAGCACCGGTCTGTGTAGTGCTGTGGTCAAGGGGAAGCACTAAACCTACACCAAACCCATTCTGCTAAAGCTAGCTCTACCGGAAATGACCCTCGCTAAGTGAGCAGGTTAAATTTTTAAAGCTCCTTCCTTCGGGCCTTGGACTACAGAAGCATTAGATATTTTGTGAACAGGTAAAACCTGGGATTGCTGGACAGCGCAAACACCCCACCAGTGCTTTACAGTCTCATGTGATGCATGCTTAAAGAAGGAACCCCGCCTCCCCCAGACAGTAAAATATAATTGGCACATTCTTTCTATTGTCCTTACCAAAAAGCCGATGACTAGTGCCAACACACATCTCAGGCTCACTGGTCTGCACGCGCTCCGAAACGGCATGTAGCTGCTTAGCACAGACCACGGGGGATTTCAAGGCCAGGTCCAGCTAGCCCCGGAGGTGAAAGACATGCACCAGGCACCCAGAAATCACCTGCTGAGCTCCTTCCCCTCAATAGGCTGCCTGCAGTACGAAACACTTTTACGGTGCATAAGCCTGTTTAGGCGAGACTTTTAAGTGAACTGTGAGTTACTGAGCTGACCGTGAGCAGGAGGAACAATCCCATGTGGAAATGTCTGCCTGAGCGGAGGGGAAGGGGGCACATCCACACAGGCAGGGGACTAAACCCAGCAAAACTGCAGCGAGATGTGGAGGGGAGTGCAGATGCCAGGGTGGTACATGGGGGGGGGACGGGCATCACAGCTGGTTTGATACATTTTTGGGTCATCTTAAAACAAGCAGTCAGAAATGGACAGCCCCGTGACAATGACATGTAAATGTATGACCCAAAAAAAAAAAA
>JAODKE010000043.1:4288146-4303981 GCA_026779605.1 Mormyrus hasselquistii
GTCATCTTAAAACAAGCAGTCAGAAATGGACAGCCCCGTGACAATGACATGTAAATGTATGACCCAAAAAAAAAAAAAAAAAAAAAAAGACTACCTGTTTACAAGACAGCATTGTGTAAAACTGTACACAAGGAGGATCAAATGTATGGCGGTGGCACTGACGAGCCCCTTAGGAGCAGGTTAAATTCTTGGGACGTTCAGGCTAACGCTATTTATGAGATGTGTGTCAGGAACAATGAAAACTGGCTTTTATTAATTATAGTCCGATTATGACCAAAAAAAAAAAAAAAAAGAACAAATTGCATAAGAAACCTGGTATAAAGTAGAAACATTTCAGCAGCAGATAAAAAAGCAATTAATTTACAGTAGTGACATATCTTACATCAGTCTTCGAAATAAATAAAATTAAATATACACTTCCAGGAAGGAAATCAAAACTTGTTCGACTGGTGGGCTTTGCACGTTCATCCATCTAGGAAACAAGACCCTTACTCTCCCACCCCAACCCGAAGTCAGCAAAAGAAGGATGCAAAGGGGTGACCATTTTCCTCAGGAAGTTTTGTTTCCTTAGCTGGGGGGGGGGGGAAACGTATAAAATATTTCCTGATTATCAAAGCAAATATTTAGGACCCGTTAAGCAAAACCAAAGGGTGAATTACATTACTGCTGAATGAGTGAGTGAGTGAACACCACCTAGCAGCTGTTTAGCTGGTGTATTTATTCAGATGTCAAATTCAAGAACGAGCACTGAATAGCAGGACCCCCCCCATGATGTCAGAGGATCACCGGGTCACAAGTCCAATAGCTTTACCTCTTGCCGACTTTGAACATAAAATATAGAGCATGTCTTCACAGTGCTTAAGACACTGGTTTCCTGTGCATCCGGGCATAAATCTTGAAACGTACCATAAAAGCTGCTCTCGTACCCTTTTTACTGGGGATTACGTGGCACTGATTGACACTAAATGTTGCGATTCAGCCATGGCTTACCCTGGATGCTCCGGTAACAGCAGTGCCGGCCTAGTCGAATGCCATCTCTTGACTTTTCCTTACACAACGGGCCACCTTCCTCTTGAACTCGCCATTGGGGTCCTCCCTCCACTCTTTCTGCAAGACCCAACAGAACCATTTACCCAGAGGCCTTCACAATGCCAAGAGAAAGAGAGAGAGTAACAAATTAGGTCAGGGGGAAATTATTAGCTCAGGCAAACTCTGAAGTGCTCAGGTAGAACAAATTTCTTGTCATACCGCAACCCCCTGGGAGCAGAAGTGCCTGTCCTATCAACCATTCAAATCCCAAAGCTGCTATTGCTGTTCAATTATGATATAGTCCAGAATGGTTTTTTTTTTTTTTTTTTTTTTTTTAAAGTCATTAAACCACAAAGAGTTCCAGTTGACTTGGTGGGACCATTTAACCTTATGATTAGCTGAAATAGCTGGATCTAAGGGTGCCTGGGCGCAGACCACCATAACTGAAGGAGCTAAATGCTCCATAATCCACATCATGGGTGACCATATCAATTCTTAATAGGTCTACCCTAGAGTAATTCCCTTTCAGCCCAATGCACTCATATCAAATTGTAGTTAATCTACTATCTAATATTTACCCCAAAGCACTTCCCCTCAAAGCACTGCACTGAAATGACTGTTCTACGAATGCAACGTCAATCAAGCATATTTGAGGACTGAAAAGACTTCTTTAAACAGTCACTGAGTAAACAAAAGGAGACGTGGCAGTAAAACCGATATTAACACCGCCTCGCAGGAGCTCAGCTTCACTCTCTGCTTCGGAAGCTAAATGGTATGTGCTTCAGTGGGTTAAGACATTGTTCAAATCCCACAGTTAACAAAGAAATGTCACTGTTGGGCACCTGAGCAAGGCACTTAACCCCCAATTGCTCCGGGGATTCTCTGCCTGTTCTCTCAAAAAAAATATCCATCGCTTTAGGGAAAAAAGCATTTACTAAATGATGTGTTAAACACCTGCTGAAGCAGAAACCATCCTCTATAGTCAGAGGAGTGGCCTCACAGTGCCCCCCCCCCCACCCCCCCCACAGTAAGGGAGGGAGGCAGACTCACAGCAGCATCCACGTTAGCAGGCGAGTCGCTGTTGGGATCTGCTAGCATGGAGATCACACTGATCATGATGGTCTCCACAGTGTGGATGGGTAGCCAGCGCTCCTCCGGCTTCTCGTAGCCAAACTTGTCCTCTCCCGGCTCGTGCAGAATGGAAATGCACACGTCTCCATTCTTTGCCACTGGTGGAGAAGTTGGTTGCAAAAATAACGACCAGTTAACAAGCCTGAGTCTGGAAGACTTGAGGAAATGGATGAAGAACGTGATCGAGATTCAAGCAGACTTTACTGGCTCCAGTTCAATACCATATTGACTAGAGTGGAAAGCACAACCCACACATGGTAAACAGACGTGCAAGGGGAGAACGGTGAGGAATCCGCATGTAAAAATCAAAGTTCTTACCGTTCGGATGCCAGATTTCAGTAATAAACTTCATCTTGGGAGGTCGCAGTGGGTAGTCATAGGGAAAGGTCAGGTAGGCTTTGAAAAAGCCTCCCTCACTTCAAAAGGGAAAAGGAGCATAGGAAAGAATTAAAGTCGATATTTATGTGACCTAAGACCAAAAGAACTGCATGCGTGATTTTTTTTCATTACCAAGAACATCAAGAACAAATAACTGAATATACAAAACACAGGACATTGAGGTCCCCCGCTGATATAACAGGTCAGTAACAGAAGCTTGTCGCCTGTCACATCACCCCCCCCCCCCACTTACAACAGTGTGTCCTGCGGGCCTATGATGACAACCTCCCACTTGTAGATGTCGTCATCATCTATGAGGCCAGCAGAAAAGCCTTCCACCGGGTTCTTGTTGAGCTCTGATAGTGAAAACACACAGCCACAGGACACAATACTTTTAGAGGTGGGATGCAGGCAGCATGAAGCTGAACATGTATATGGGATAACTGCAGTGACACACAGACAAAAGATGATAGGGGTTCGTGTAAAGTACAAAACGAGTGATTTAAAATGGCAACAACTGGTGAAGGGGGAAGGAGGAAGCCTGTTCAATATTCACAGCATGTGTGTACACAAATTTCCATGATTATTTCTATTGTTATAGTTTGTTTTCTATTGCTATTTATTTTTATTGCCTGTTGTAACAAATACATTTCCCTGTTGTGGGATCAATGCAGTCTTATCCTATCCTAAGATACCCCCCCAACAGTGATCATAACCTCACACAGCCAATGCCATTAGAATAATGTCATTGCCTGTCGACTATGAGTTCATACTGCATAGAAGATATTCCACTTTACACCAGGTTTAAAATTGTAATATCACACTAAATATTGCAGTTGACACATAATATATGCAAAGCTATGGTGCTTCTGGAAAGATCAAGGACTTACGTAGGTGAGTGTGCTTGTCTGAGGTAACTGGACATGCTATAAGCAGATCTCAGCTTCTCATATAAAATGAAGGATCAGACTCCATCTTGGCACTTTAAATTCAGTTTGAGCATGACACACAGTGACACAAACTGGCCCCACCTACTTTGTGTTCTGTTTTATTTTCCCCCCAATAGATAGCATGACATTGTCGCTACTGGATCACTGGCAGAAGAAAACATTCTGAAATGAGTAATGTAACCCTAAAAGAATGTAATTTTATCACACCCACAGTATGACACACACTGCCACAACTCCTATTCACTCGCCCCACCTAGCTCTCTAGACATACATCCTTATGCCAACACTCCTGTTTCTTGGAACATCTACCATTCAACACAGCAGGTATTCTTAAAAATGTCCCCTTGTGTACAATAATTTCATATTCTGGTTCTGTTTCAGCACCACAAAACTTGGGTGAAATAATTACCTACAAAGTCAACTAACCAAAGAACCCTTCATCTGTGAACCAGGTGTGCTGGAACAAAAAAACGAACATCTATATGGAGGGGCATTCTACCCGGACAGCCCCCATTGTGCTACTCCAGCTCATACCCAATTAGCTGTGTGCAGCACACTGTAACAAGTACAGTAACGTCAGGAACAATGACACAATATTCATCCACACATCAACGTAACAGTCCAAGTGAAAGCCTTAGTGCCTCTATAATATGCTGTGATCCAGTTGTAACATTTGATACTAGGAATAACACACCACTGCATTTGTATGACCTGACATTGCTGCATTAACAATGTTCTTTCATTAATATCTTTTTCCCCAGAACGGTAATGTTAATTTGTCATCAGTCACTGGAAGCTCAGCCTAGCTTGTACCTAAATAGCCTTCTTGACAGCTCTATGCATGTAATGTATCTGCCTCACTTGTCTGTCGCTTTGGACAAAAGTGTCAGGCAGATAAATAAATGTAAACAGAAGTGGTTTCATTATTCATGCTTGTAACTCACCGTGATGGTCAACAGGGATAAGAATGTGACCAAAAAAAAAAAATTCTGAGTATTCCACCTGTTTTAATTATACATGCTTCATAGACACAAAATTTAGAAATTATAACGCAGTCATCTGAACTGCATAACTCTCATGTTGATAAAAATGCAGGGGAAAAGTAAATTATTTTTTTGTATTCCAGACATTTCTAGCACATAGACAAATATAGGACATGAGAAACTTGACAACCCGTCATTCCCATTTAATAGCAATTACCTTTAATCGATCCTCATTATCTATTCCAATTTAACTCTTCAAATGGAGAAAAAAAATCAAAATCAACCTTGAATAATTTAAAATGTTACTAGCATATTTAAATCTTTTTTTTTAAAAAAAAACCTACAAGACAAATTTTAGACCTCTTAATGTATTTGATCAGTCATAGGATGTTCGTATTGATTCGTATGAAACATGGCAAATATTTAGCCATTTGCCTGGTCGCTAGCTGGGGATCTAAGAAGCCTAGTGTATGAGAATGCTATTAAAACAGCTAACCAAGTACCTAACGTCGAGGCGAATAAGACTTTTTCTTTGTTCATCATTAGGCGAACAGGCTAATTATAACCACATGTATACGTTCCACTATCGTGTTGCGTAGGGACCTAATTTTAACCCAAAACAGCGCTCGAGGTAGCTGAATAAGATCGTCTCATTACACCGTCAAGAGCCACATCACCGCGGATCTGTATCCTGGATAAATATAGCTACGGATTTGTACATTTTTTTGTTTCTTATCAGGCACTAAATTTACTCAAGTATATAAATAGCTAACAAAAGTTACTCAATGGCCCAGCCATATAAAATCAATAGATTAACTATTGCGCTTGGACATACAAGTTGAATAATAACATTAAAACCAAGGCAGTAAGTTTGCTAACGTGCTATTAAGAGTGCCTCATAAACTCGATATCCGTTTCGCGCTAGGAGATAGGGAATGGGGGGTCACTGACCTAAAGCCAAACGGTGTAAACAAACACACGGCTATGGACACTTAATAAGGCGGCGTCCGGCGTCCATACTTTACTATTTTTAACAGCACGACAATTAGCTAGCTACCTTAAGGACAACGTCCCTTACCTGCCAGTTGTTTTCGGAGAAGCAGCGCTGATTGTTCAGTCATTGTATGTGGGCTAACACAAAAAAATACAGTCGCAGTTCTCGCCGAAACGTACTGTGAAATAAATAAAAGAAAATGAAATGGACTCCGCCGATTAGCTTTCACTGGCTCCCTGACTGCCCCTGTGTCTGACACATTTAGGGCTCACAGCTAAAGACCCCCCAGCGCGCATGCGCAGTCCGCTCAAGCTGCCTGCAGCTGTGCCTTTTTGAAAATGTTAAACATGGTAAAACTAACACGACACGCGGCAGAATCGAACGTTAAACAACACAATTTTATCTGTAAGACGTTTTATATTTACTTCTCATGTCAGTTTAAAGTTTGCGGGAGGAAACCAAAGTGCCTATAAGGGCAGTTGTAGGATAACATTAAATGTTAGGACCGCCTTTAAGACCCAAAGGCGCCATATTTGATGCGAAATCATATTTGGACGAGGAGTGTTCTGTTGGGCAGTTAGCTAGCTGCCAGTTTGCAGTTTGACAGCGCGTTTCAACGACTTTTTGGGGGATTTGATCTTGTTCTTGCTCAGGAAAATTACCATAGCAGTTTACCATGAATGTAATAGATTATGTTAGGGATATGGCAGCCGCCGGACTGCACTCGAACGTCCGGATAATGAGCAGTTTGCTATTGACGATGAGCAACAACAACCCGTAAGTATCCGTGCCAAGGTTTGTCATTGGGACCTCCGAGGACGTATCACTTCAAAACTATAATAAATCCGTTATTTTCTATATCGAGTCAAGCGCAGTTTTTGTGGATTTCATGATACTGTTACGCTATAAGCTGCTTAAGTTTGCTTGTCTTCTTTTCGGTCTCGACTGCGTTTCTAGTTGATGCATGTTTTTCTGACTGGCTATGAATAACCAGATTTGACATTATTGTTCTTTATTTGATGTTAAGTTTGTTTTCCAAGAGGTAAAGGTTTCCATTTTAAATCAAGATATGGTATTGCAGCTGAATAAATCTATTTGATATTTATGTTTAGGAAGGCATATATTTGGTTTATAGTTCTACCTAGTACAGTATTGCTTCACATGGTGTTTTTAAAGGAATGTGGTAAATTCAAGAGTACATCAAAATATCTCACGAATAGGTACAGTTAGCACTGTCTCAAATATATACTCGATCTTGTTTTTTTTGGAGCGCATTCAGCATTTGTCTACTTGTGTGTCATTACGTATGAAAATTGTAACAAACATATATTCTTAAGTAACAATGTATACAGATTGGAAAATACCTGATCCCTCATTTAGTACGGTATTTGTGATGTGAAGTGTTCATTACTGCTGCCGTTGTGAGCTGGGCTATTCAAATCACGGTCCTCAAGGGTCGGGCGCTGCTGTATTTCCAGCTTTCCTTTACCTGAGAGCCAGTTGTGAAGCCACTGGCCAATTAGAGCCAGAAATTATTAAGCTAACTACCTGGGAGACTTTAAAAACATGGTCTGGATTTGGAATCGAAGGCCAGATTTGAATAGGGGGGCGTTATAGGAACACCTTGATCTGGGAATCCCTGCTGTTTGTTTCCTTTTGTCAGCCAGTGCGTGATTTACACTCCTCATGCTGTCCCCGCAGGGAGCTCTTCTCCCCATCACAGAAGTACCAGCTGCTCGTGTACCATGCGGATGCGCTTTTCCATGACAAGGAGTACCGCAATGCTGCCTGCAAGTACAACATGGCCCTGCAGCAGAAGAAGGTGCTGAGCAAGACATCCAAAGTGCGCCCTTCCACTGGTGGGACCGCCTCCTCTCTGCAGGCGCAGGTATGCCAGCCGGCCTGATGCTCTGCCCCTCCCTCTGCTACCTCTGAAGGTGGACCGTCACTGTATTGCTGGCAGCAAAGCGCGCGTTTCGTCGTTCTGTGTTCATGATGATGGTGATGCGCAGGAGCTGGTTATGCTGTACTCAAGGCCCAGAGCCTTCCTGATCCTCGTGTGGACTAAAAAAATATACTGTGTTGGTTCTAGAGCCTGCCATCAGAGATTGAAGTGAAGTATAAAATAGCAGAATGCTACACCATCCTGAAACTGGATAAGGATGCCATCTCCGTGCTTGATGGGATCCCCTCGAGGCAAAGGACCCCCAAGGTATGTTGACTCCCTCACTTCTTTTAATGTTACGTACCCCACAGTAGCGTTAAGGTACCTTTCCTAATGGGCCAAGTCAAGTGGGGCTTTATTGTCACGCTAACTGTATACAGTAAAACGGCATACAGTACAATGTTACCTATGACTGCAGTGTTACATATATACACAAAGTGCTGAGATGGACAGTACAAGTGCAAAAAAAAAGCAGTATGACAACATTGACACAATGTAAATGTAATCAGTGTTGGAATGTTTAGAATTTAAGCATTAGGGGAATCAGTAGAGCTGCAAGACGTGGTATGAATGAGTGAATGAATACCATTAGAGCAATAAAAATGATAAAGGGTTAACAGTTGCAATAATGGTGCAAATAGCAATAAAGTCACAGTGCTGGTAGATGGGAGAGTTAATGTAAAGTCCAAATCTGTGGGAAGAACTCATTAGAATTCATTCTGCTTAAGTGCTTGTCAAATACTTTGCTTGTTTTTCCTTTTTCTTATTTTTAAATGTTAAAACTTTTGCTTAAGGATTGCTTTAGGTTTCACATTTCCTGTCTTGCCCTCCTTTAGCCAACATAATCATATACAGGTGAGAGTGAAGCTTGGGGTAATACAGCAGGGAGCAGCCATTTAGCTGCGCTTGCTCAAGGGCCCAATGGCTCTGTGACTTCTGCTGACCATGGGATTCGAACTCGCAACCTTCCAATTACAGGCACAGAGGCCTAACTTGCTGAGCCAATTATTGCAGCTGTCATTTCCCTGTCTCCTCTCAAACCACCAGATCAACATGATGCTGGCCAACCTGTACAGGAAGGCAGGCCAGGAACGCTCAGCAGTGACCAGTTACAAGGAGGTGCTGAGGCAGTGTCCCCTGGCCCTCGACGCCATCATTGGTAGGGGTGGACCTTGGCCTTGATTTGTCTAAAGCCTGCCAATTTTGGTGGGAAGGCTGATTGTGCCCTTCCTTGGCTGCCAGGGCTGCTGTCTCTCTCGGTGAAGGGAGCTGAGGTGGCTTCCATGACTATGGATGTGATCCAGACCATTCCCAACCTGGACTGGCTCTCGGTGTGGATTAAAGCGCACGCCTTCATACATGCCGGGGACAACCTGCGGGCCATCAACACCATATGGTGACCTAAACCACTCCTGTCTCCTAAGCCATTCTTTATTTAGCTTTTTTTAGTTGTCCAGATTTCCTGTTAACCATAGCCATCTAGAAAGGCTATTCATCTTGCTGATAACTGAGTTGAAATTCAAGGAGTGTGTTATGTTTGGTGTGTGTGACACAGTGCCTGGTCAGTTAATGCCTTTATCGTAAGGATATTTTATCTCGGCCTCAGTCTGTAGATGGACATCATGTTTATGTTTCTTCCACAGCTCCCTGGAGAAGAAATCCCTCCTGCGGGACAATGTGGACCTGCTGGTGACCCTAGCAGACCTCTACTTCCGGGCTGGTGACACCAAGAATTCCATTCTGAAATTCGAGCAGGCTCAGATGTTGGACCCCTACCTTATCAAAGGTATGAGACGGCCGTCAATGTTGCGATCCAAAGGTCAACACAGGTGGCGTAGTGGTAATGGCCAGCAGAGTACCGTATTGAAAAAAGGTCAGTTCAGTTCAAGCCGGGCCTCAGCACATCTTAAGCAAGGCCCTTAACGCCCAGCTCCCTGGGTGCTGCTATGGGTGGCTGCCCTTCGCAGCCAGTTACACTCACCTACAGAGAGCAAGTTGGGGGAGGCGTAAAGAGAATTTCAATAAAAAAGTTTGAATAACAATAATAATACTAGTAAATTCCAGTCCATAGTGGGGCACTAGGATGGGACTATGGTGTTTAGTGCTGAAAACAGTGTGCGAAGTAATACCTTCAGGCAGATCCATCTCCTCAGGCATGGATGTGTACGGCTACCTGATGGCGCGGGAGGGACACCTGGAGGACGTCGAGGTGCTGGGAGGGAGGCTGTTCAACATCTCGGACCAGCATGCAGAGCCTTGGGTCATATCGGGGTGAGAGAACCGTTACATTAACCTGCTAAAGACCTTAATGAGTAAATGGACTGTTTGTGATTACTCTAAAGGTTTTCTTAATAAAAGGTACTTAATCTGAGGGTCTTGTGTGTAAAAATAAAAAAAAAAGTCACTTAACTGGTAGTTTTTCTGTTTTCTCACTTTAAAGCCTAGAATTTCCTAGGAAGTGTGACATCTAGTCAGAGGTGTACAGTGCTGGCATTTTGTTTTATAGCTCTGTGAACACACATTAATGTCCTTCAATGCAAAGATCCTTTGGTTTTATAGTTATAGGAGTTTAAAAAAAAAAAGTCTGTATTAATGTTTTCAGCTAAATTTCTTATTCTGAGAAATACGTTTTTGGAAAAAATGTTATAAGCAGCTGTAAAAGTAACCAGAAATCCAGGGCACTCTGTCACTGTATCATTTAAAAACACCCAACAGTTGGGCTTGCTGAATGTCGCAGTGAGCCCGCGTCGTATGTGTTCAGTGCCAGTGAGGAGGTGGCACATTGCAGTGAGCCCGTGCTGTATGTGTTCAGTGCCAGTGAGGAGGTGGCACATTGCAGTGAGCCCGTGCTGTATGTGTTCAGTGCCGGTGTCCAGCCGACTGCCTGAAGCGCTGAACACGCGACACGTCATGACATTTAGTGACGTCACCTGCCCCCTGCGGTCTGACCCCGCAGGTGTCACAGCTTCTACAGCAAGCGGTACTCCCGTGCCCTTTACCTGGGTGCCAAGGCCATCCAGCTAAACAGTAACAGCGTTCAGGCCTTGCTCCTGAAGGGGGCAGCGTTGCGTAACATGGGCCGCGTGCAGGAGGCCATCATCCATTTCCGAGAGGCCATACGACTCGCCCCCTGCCGACTCGACTGCTACGAAGGCAAGGATGTCGTACGGCGCTGAGTTCTTCTGTGTATGTAATTAGCCATCAGATGGATGTGTCAACACAGTGGGTGTTTAGTTTTTTGTTGGGGGGGGGGGGTACTTTTGTTATTGCAATCCTGGTTTTTTTTACGTGTTCAAGTGTTTCATTAAGGGGAAAGGTTGGAAGATGACTTGTTCACTTCGAATCCAGCTCCGCCTGACATGCTATTTCTGTTCGCAGGTCTCATTGACTGCTATCTGGCCTCTAATGGCATCAGAGAGGCGATGGGCATGGCCAACAACATCTACAAGACACTGGGTGCCAATGCACAGACACTGACCATCCTGGCCACGGTGTGTCTGGAGGACCCCATGACGCAGGAGAAGGCAAAGACACTGCTGGACAAGGCGCTGGCCCAGAGGCCTGACTATATCAAGGCCGTGGTCAAGAAGGCGGAGCTTCTGAGTAAGTGAGCGGATGAATGAGATGGCGGGGAGTTGAAGATTAGGGGGTGAGCGATACTTTGTGCTATGATGAAAATTTAACTCCCTCTCTTATCAGGTAGGGAACAGAATTACGAGGAAGGAATCACACTTTTACGGCATGCCCTAGCCAATCAGAGTGACTGTGTACTGCATAGGATGCTGGGAGATTTTTTGGTGGCTGTCAATGACTATCAAGAGGCAATGGACCAGTACAGCATTGCACTTAGGTAAAGAAAAGCACTTTGTTATAATAGAATCATTTCCATTGCAAATTTTCCAAATCGCTGAAATACCTGTTTATGTAATTCATTGTTAACACCATAATTATATATACATTTTGTCAATTGCCGTGAATTTCTGTCATGCAAAGTTATGTGCTTCCCTCTTGTGGTGGTCTGGGCTAATTGCAGTTTTGACAAGTACCACAGAAACATTGGAGTGGTGGTGCATTTTTTTTTCACGTTTGTGAAATCAAGTTTTGACACCCATAATGTTTATAGTGTTTTTAGGTTTCAGCTTGCAATGATTTACGCCTAGAAAAAATGCATCAAAATGAATTTGTAATGAAGCTGGTGGCTGGTGGGAGTCATAGTTCAGCCTCCAGTTTGTTCCCGTGGAAATGGTAAACATAGTAGTGGTTGCAATGTGTGTCTTGTGGGGTAATTGGTCCCGATGTCAGTGTATGGTAATGCATATATAAACACAACTTGAGATGATAACGTTTTTGCCGTCTCTAACTGATAACCTTAATGCTGCAGCCTGGACCCCAACGACCAGAAATCTCTGGAGGGTATGCAGAAGATGGAGAAAGAGGAGAGCCCGACAGAGGCCACAGTGGAGGAGGATGGAGACGACATGGAGGGCAGCGCTGATGACGGCGACCTGGAGGGTAGCGACAGCGAGGCGGCACAGTGGGCCGACCAGGAGCAGTGGTTCGGGATGCAGTGACCCCTGAGCTCCCCCCCCACCCCCGAGTTACCATCCACTCCTGCAAAGGCAGTCCACGGTTTCTCTTTTTTTTTTTTTTCTTTTTCAATAATCTAGAGGCATGTTTACCAGCCTGGTCCTTGGGGATCCTCGGTCAGTCCATGTTTTTGCTCCCTGGCCAGACAGTCCACATGTCTGTGAGCCGGGAAGAAGCAAAAACATGGACTGTCTGCGGGTCCCAGAGGACCGGATTGGGAAACGCTGATCAGAAACTCCTTAAAGCTTTTTGGGGCCGAGTGTGTGCGCTCCAGCAAGCTGCTCCTAGTTTCCCCTCCATTTCTGCTTGCCAGCAGTCCTAAGACTCCTGGGGGGACGCAGTCAGCTTCACCTCGGGTGGGGGGCTTTGGTCGCCTGAACATCCTAAGTGGGTATTGCAGTTGTATTTTTTTCTACTGTCATCCTAACCGCCGTGCATTTTTTTTCCCACCTGTGAGTGAGTGTGTGTGTGTGCGTGCGTGAGGCCATCATGCCATGTGCCAGTTTTCTGGTGTCATTGTTACTTATTTCATAACTGCTTAGACATAACTCATTATGAGCTTTATTTTTAACAAACAAAAGCTGCCAATCATGCAAGTGTCTAATCATGGGACAACATTTCTTGGCACGGTTAATGGAATTCCTAAAGGAGTTGTGAAAGTTTTCACTGTATATAAACTAAGAGACTACTTTGGGTACTTGAATGTAATAATAAATAAATTCATGTTGGGATGTTTGTTACTTAGTTCATCGCTGCCCAGATCTTATAGGACTAAACTTGCCAAAATGTCTCCACATGATGTGGCAAAGATGGAAGCCTGATGCGAAGAATCAGTGATTCTCCTACAGCTCAGGGCTCTGATGCCAAGAGTCAGTGGTTCTCTTACAGCCCAGCCCATGACAGTAGTTAGCACTGTCACCTCGCACCTCTGGGACCTGAGTTTGAGTGTTTGCTGCTGTTCCATGTGTGGAGTTTGCTTGTTCTCCCTGTGTTGTGAGGCTTCCTCCAGTTTCTCCGCACGGTCTAAAACCACGGTGAGGCTAATTGGAGTTGCCGGATTGCCGGTGTGAGTGAGCCCTGTGATTGGTTGGTGCCCAATCTTCATTGTTCCCTGCCTTGTGCTCATAGGCTCCAGATCCCATATAACCCAAAAGGACAAGTGGTTACATGAAATGCGTGGATGGATTGATGGATCTACCAACATTTCAGTCTCAGTAAAAACAAACAAAAAAAAGCAACACCGTAATGATATTGCATCAATAGTAGTTACATCACTGCTTGGGGGGGGGGGGCTTACCCCCATCAGCCAAGGGCCCCCTGCTGGTGATGCTGCATGATGTTTTGTTTGAGCCCCAGAACTTCCCACACGAGACGCACAAACACAAGGACTCCTCTAGTCATGTACAATTTGGTTTATTTCACTGAAACCACAGGTCATGTGATGCACGGCACAGTCATCAGCACCGGAACTCGGGAGCTCGGAGCCGCCTGGGATTCAGGGGCCCCATACTGTAGAATCCCTTCGAAGTTACATCACAGTGCAAAACAAAAGGTTTCGGTTATTTTGCACACGCAAACCCCACCCATCCCCTGCCAAAAAAATAATTTCCTTAGGAAAAGATGAAATGGTGACTTAGAGCTTTTGTCATTCAACATTTAAACAGTTTGCTTATAAATGGCTTATTTTATAGACTTGAACGCAGCAGTAATATACATAGCTATTATATAAATTTCTGATAAAAGTTCTGATTACTCTCAACTGGAGGGCATGCACTGCAGTACATTGATATAAAACTATGACATTGTACACAAAGTTTAAAAGGGATGTGAACACCCTTTTTAGACGTTCATATTTGTGGTCGGAGGCTAAGCAAAGCCCCCCCCCCCCTGCAGTGAGGTCAGATGGGGGAAGGTAGACGCAGTAGACTGGAACTGGCTGATTTCCCACTTTTCTCCTTTTAAAAGTCCATTAAAACATGCTCTCTCCGTCAATTAAGAATAATCTTTGTAATCGTATTTGATATCCCTTTGCCCTTCCCTTCTCTGAAACATTTTATTTTACATAATTTTTTTTTCCACATGCACGTCTTTGGAAGATGATGTGCTGCTCACAACACACATGCACAACACTAAAAGAAAACTTCTGATCCTGAATAGGGTTTTTGCGGGCTTACACATCCCGAGCTAGAGAGGGGGGAGGGAGGGAGAGAGAGAGAGAGAGAGAGGGAGAGAATTAGGGAAGAGAGCAAAAGTTGGACCGCAAAAAAGCACATGTGAGTGAAAAGATGAGAGCGGACCCTCAGAACATTCAGAGTCACGTGAAAAGAGCCAGTCGATCAGCAGCTTTATACTGAAAGCTTTATAAAAAAAAAAAAAAAAAAACACACGGGTGAAGTTATTCTTGGTTAAAAAGGTTAAATATATTTGTGCAAACATGCAGCACTGGTTAAATAGTGGTTTTCCTTTACCGCCGAGGGCATCTAACAACACATTTAAGGAGCTGACTGACCCTGGCAGCTAGAGGGCGCAAAAGTCCCTAATGTACTCCAACTCCCTGGAGAGTCCGTTACAGTCCATTTATCTGATAATCGCTTCACTGTGTGTGTGGGAAAACGAAACAGACACTCTGCAGACTATTTCTAGAATCTGTGGTGGAAATACCTGCATACTTCGCAGTGCAAAAAAAAATGTTACAGTAAGCTGGACGTCTCCCCGCAAAGCTGCAGCCCACAATGTTCAGTTGCAACCTTTACTGGTGCCCCAGTAATGGAGTTAAGGAGCACTACGTCACCCATAATCGCCAGGCGGCCTGTGCTTGTTCACACACAGTTGCAGTTTCTTAAAAAGCAGAAAAAAAAAAGCCTCTCGTCAAACCCAAGCGAAGACAGAAGCCCCCCTGTCCCCCAAGTATTAAACCTCACTTCTACAGAACAGGGCACAGAAAACGATGGTGGATCAGGCACCCATGTAGCATGAGACAAGAGAGAGGGAGCGAGGAGTGCCAGAATGCAAAGGGGTCCGGCCATGTGGGGAAACAGAGGGCAAGGCAGGGAATTGTGGGAAAATGGAGGCATGAAATAGTGCACGAGAGAAACCCGAACAGAGCCGCAGTACTACAGATGAAAACCAGCGCGGGGGGGGGGGGGGGACATTTAAACCAGAGACCCCCTCATGTCAAACAAGGATAGTATAACAGCAGAAAAGAGCCGGATAACCTCTTAAAACCCTCACACACCTGCCAATACCGCTCCAGTGTTGTGCAAACATACATTTTTACTGCATTCCGAAGGAACATTGATCGCAAGGAGCTCCTGTCAAGGTGAGGATGTGTCATCACACATGCGCACACACACACACACACACACACACACACACACACTCTGAGCTACAGACCACAGTACTTGTGCTCAATGGTTTAAAATAGGCAGCAGCTCAAAACCTTTCACAATTCAAGTACAGTATGTGCACAACTATTTACAGTTGAATAAAAAAAAAAAAAAAAACAGCATCAATTTCAGCAGTGCCACACATAAGATAGAGGCGAAATCTTAAATGCAGACTCAGTGAGTACTGTCCTATAGCTGGGACTGTGTGGTTTTAAGTCCCTATTTTACAAAGCAGGATATCACCGTTAACACCCGTCTCAGGCTTTACAAAGCAGGATATCACCGTTAACACCCGTCTCAGGCGTTACAAAGCAGGATATCACCGTTAACACCCGTCTCAGGCTTTACAAAGCAGGATATAATCGTTAACACCCATCTCAGGCTTTACAAAGCAGGATATCACCGTTAACACCCGTCTCAGGCTTTACAAAGCAGGATATCACCGTTAACAC
>JAODKE010000043.1:4318544-4337619 GCA_026779605.1 Mormyrus hasselquistii
GGGGGGGTGGGCGGTGGGGGGGGTGGGGGGGGGGCTTGGGCGGCCGCCTCTGCGCCGCGTGTGGGGATTGTTGGGGGGGGGGGGGGGGGGGGGGGGGGGGGGGTTGTTCTCTTGCACCCATCTCCACCCCAAAGAGGCCATACTGACCTGATGCCTGGAAACACGCTCACCCCCCCCCAAAGATCAACTCGGCTGCAAGGTCATGCGAGTACATGGGGCTGCGACTGGGTGGCGCACTGCGTCGATGCCCCCCTGAACACGTATATCGTCTGGCTTATTCAAACCAGTGAAAGTTAAGGTCAAACGCGTATGATGGTGAAATGTGGTCCCGCTGAAGCTTCAGAGTGACGTCCCTGTGCAGCGCCATGCAACACGCTCCCCCCACCTCCGGAGAAACTGACTCATCACAGCAAATAAAATCCCCCGCTTCCTCTCTGCACTGCCCCCCCCCCCCCAATTAATGATACCTGCAAAACAGCAAAGAATATATCAGGCCACACCCCTCATATGACTGCTGACGCCGCTTCTACAGCGGATCAGTGTGGCGGGATGCTTATGTCACAACCAAGTGTGTCCTTGAAGTGCACCCCTCAAGGCTACGTCACTGCAGCGCAGAGGCTTACGTCAGGCGCTTATGAGCTCTGTACACGCAGAATATTGTCGTATCCAAATCCATTTTCTCATCTCCAGTGGGGGGTGGGGGGGGGGGCATCCCACCACTAAAACCCTCCGTGGGATTCCGGCCATGGGCACTGTGACAGGCGGCACTGGCCAATGCGGCACGACAACTAGGATACACTCGGGGAGATAAGCTGGTGGCGAGGGCCGGCGTCTTCGTGGCGAAAGTTTCCCAGACTCCCCCTCCCCCTCCCCCAGAGTGACAAACTGATGCAGCGGATCGAACAGCCCTCCCGCCTTCCTGCCTGTAACGTCAACAGCGACTCGCACACCGCGGCGAATCTCAGTCACGCTCTCAAGGTCACCACCCCCCCCCCCCACAGCACTCTGCGTCATACGGCGCTGCGATGTACCCGTGTACCCAATGGGGGGGGCAAGACACCTGTCACCCTCGGTTCTGTCGCTGGGCGGGATATAAATAAACAGCATTCCACAAATTAGACACGAGAGCCACCACTAAATATAAACCCCGTGGCCAATCACAAAAGGCATTGTGTCGAGAGCCGGGGGGGGAGAGATGAGCAAACCAGCAGCTGAGAGAGCCCCATCCCCACCCCCCAGAAAGGTTAACAGGAGCGTCTCGAAGGGCATGGCCATGCGGGGTAGAGGAGGCTAAAACTGAAGTCCCTTCAAAATAGGTACAGCGGTGCCTGTGGTTCACGAATGCCGTGGTCTACGAACAATTTGGTTCAGGACCAAAAATTTTGTGAGAAAAATGCATTGGTTCGCATACAAAATTTGTCTGACGAACAGATTCCTCGACCAGATTCCTTTTTTATACTAGTGTAGCACCGACGGGGTGCATGTCCCAACCATTAACATTAACAACAATACAAGGGTTAAGGGCTGTTAATAAAGAGCTTGATTTCCCCGGCAAGCAAGTCTCCACGTCTCTCTCTGCTCCCGTGATGCCTGTCGCCACACTAGATTGTGTTTTTCTTTAAAGTTTTTACTATAAAAACCAGAAAAATAATTAACAAAAATTATTTGGTATGCTTGTTAACGAATAAATCAAATTTCAATGCTTTCTTATGGGAAAAATTGCCTTCGTTTGCATACAAATTGGTACACGGCCACCTTCTTGGAATGGATTGTGTTTGTGAACCAAAGGCACCACTGTATTATGAGCAAATGCAACACTGCAGAAAGGTGAATATCAGAGGGGAGAGCTTCAGGAAATGCTGGAAAATGCTGATTGCGGTTTTCATTTGACAAGTCTGATCACATGAAATACACAAAGCCTTGTTTATGCCAAGAAACAAGTGCAAGTGCTGCAGGCACAAACATGGTTGCACACCCTGGCTCTTACCCGCCACCTCCACAATGTCCCCCGGCACGATATCTTTGGCCTTGATCCTCTGCACGCTCTTCCTATCCTGCCGGTAGACTTTCCCCATCTCGGGCTCGTACTCTTTAAGAGCCTCGATGGCATTTTCAGCGTTCCGTTCCTGAGGGGGTGACACACCGAAGACCTCGAATTTTAATTAACCACCTCCCCCCTGTGACATTTCACACAGAACATGAGATTCAGTTCCAACGGGTGAAACTAAGATCAGACACCATCCCCCTACCCATCCAGAAACAAAACAACCATTGCTTATATTAACAAGAAACGCTCCAAGCTTTGATACGTTTGAGAGACTTAATGTATTAGGACTTTATGTACCCGGCCTCTGAAGCTTTTACTTGGATAAGATTCAAACTCTGCTGGAAAATGCTTTAAAATTGTGTCTCGACCTTCTGTTCGATTCATCCCTTCATATCCCTTGCCTGGGGGGGGGGGGGAAGGGTTTTATTGTGAGGACAGCAGCATTTCAGAGCCATGATGGCCGCAACTGCAAGCTAAGCTGAATCGGAGATCTGATCCGCGTTACAGTTCAATGTTCACTCGAGTCCCCCACAGCCTTCCACAAACACAGACTGCCTGTGGCATCATTTCCAGTTAAACTGTGTGGGAGACTGGAGGTAGGGTGGGCGCTCAGAGTCTGCAACACTTCAGGGACTGTGTACCTTTCAATCCCAACAAAACCACAGGCTCCCATTGGCTGGTAACACACTGACTAATATTTATCTTAAAATAAAATTGACATTTTTTAATTAACAGAATATCTTAACTGTAAAGGCAGGTACAGGAACGGAGAAAAAAATGTCAGTACATCACAGGGAAGAAATAAAGCAGAGAAGGCGGTCACCCATCAAGCTAGAACCACAGAAAGCTCCAAAACCAGCAACCGAGAAAAAGTCCAATTTCACTAAGCGACCTCCATGAAAACCACATTAACATTACACTGCAATGCAGCATTTAGGAAATCAGGCAGCTACGGTCACGTCCCAGGAAATGGGACAACGAGACCCTAAACGAGGTAATTACATATGCGGTCATGGCTCCGTGACTGACTTCACAAGGGAGATTCCGCAACTCACTCTTCTTCTGACATTCCAGACCTCTGTTCCTTGTGAGAAGCTCAAGAAGCATTGGTTGAAACTTCATTGTGGCACAGAACTCAAGAGTCATTTATCCATCCATTCATCGTCTGACCGGTCAGGTATCCTGGTCAGGGAGGGTCTGGAGACTATACCAGACCGTAGAGGGCACAGCTTGCAGGAAGTGGCAGCCCATTGCAGGGTACACCCACAATTTAGAGACACCAATTAGCATGACTGCATGTCTTTGGACGGTGGGAGGAAACCCACACAGCACGTGGAGGACATCTATACACATGCAGAGCGGAGGCAAGGAGCCGGTTACAGTTTGTGAAATCAATTTAATAAGTCTTCACGTAGAAAGATCAATGAACTTCATAACAAAATGAGTGTTCCTTTGCTGGATCCGTGGTCTTCTGGCAACGTGACAAGAAGCAGAAAAGTCGACAGGCGTTATTGTCGTGGGCGGGAAGCCAGCAAAAGAATGTGGGCTTCCTGTGATGGTGGCCAGGTGCGCGTTACGCCTCAGCTATTCGGGAACGCCAGGAGAGGGGGAGGAAAAGAGGAGAGGACTCTCAAAGCCTGGGAAACGGATGTCAGGAAGAAACTATGGAGGCACAAAGTCTGAAATGCTAGAAAAAGCAGGGCCCCGCAACAAGAGAGCATCAACCCCACCTGGCACCTCATAGCAAGTAAGAGAGCGAAGGACTTTTGGCTAGAAACAGAGAACCTCTCTTAAAACAGACTGTTTAAAATAAACAGTATTCCGCATCTTATTATGTGCTAACAGCAGCCAGACTCCATCGTCGTTCCGAAATCTCGAGGAAGACGAGGCTATAAGGCAAACATTTACGATGACCCCAGGTCAGTAAGGCATCCTGGGAGAGACGTCCACAGCTCAATTGGGAACAACCGCATCTGAGATTATCCTGGTGATTATGATGGTTAACCTTTCGCCACTCAGTCCATACCCAGAGCTTAACTGTCCTAATAGCTATGTTCGTTATGCCAGATTTATGCTGAATGAAGGGTGACTGGAAGGCCACTTACTGAGACCCCCCCCCACCTCTCCAGGCTTGTCCGTTCCCCTGGTAACATCCAAATCAAATTCAGATTGTCACCAAAGAAACTAAGCCGATTCATACCACTGGCCAAGTGACAGGTCTTTTCCAGCAGTGTTTAAAATTCTGCTTTGCGATGGTTTATGAGCTCCAGTGGTAATGCTGGGATTTTGATGTTGTCAGTGTTAAGAGGCCATTTACTGATACGTGCGTATGGTTCTCAAAAATAGACTGGAGTGATGACTGTGCGCTTGCGGCGATTCTGATGTCACGGCGCAGGCCGAACTATAAGCACAGCTCTCGGGGAGGCGAGAGCCTGCAGATCTTCACAGAACTTTCCATTAGGACACTTCTGGGCCTAAAAACGGCAGGTGTGAGGATTTATTATCCAAAAGAAGTGTGGAGGGCCGTGGCTCAGACAGGAAGCGGCGAGGCTCACGGCACTCGAGGAAACGAGCGATCGGTGTGAAGCCAGAG
The DNA here is from genome assembly GCA_026779605.1 of Mormyrus hasselquistii. Lineage (NCBI taxonomy): Eukaryota > Metazoa > Chordata > Actinopteri > Osteoglossiformes > Mormyridae > Mormyrus > Mormyrus hasselquistii. The sequence continues at coordinate 4,323,185 of JAODKE010000043.1, forward strand.
TGGCCAAAGACAGAAAAGAGACAGCTGGATAACTCACCTGCCACACACCCACGATGGCGTTGGCGATAAGAATTAATAAGATAACGAAAGGCTCCACAAAGGCAGTGATGGTCTCCTCTCCTTCTTCAAACCAGGCCAGAACCTGCAAAAAAGGGGGGCGTCAGGGTTAAACAATGCAGGGAATTAAAAATAATGAAATTGAGGCCTTGGTTAGCCTATACACAGCATTACAAATCGTTTAACAGTAACCTTCTTAACCAGGTTAAGCTCCCTCCTCCCGCCCCCAGTAACGAGAACCATCTCCAACCTCCAGCCCCCCCCCCCCCCCCGACCGCCAGTTTACCCAGTAAGATATCCCACAAACCACCCTGGCAGAAGTCAAATTGGCAGGTGAGAGGTGTCAGTCACATTGAGGTGGCTGTCCCTGTCACCGCCACGTGACAAGGTCAGGCAGGAGGCGGCAGAGTGTCGACGTTTGGGACCTGCCCAGGTTTCCATGGGAATGGCGAGGCACTGGCAGTGTAGCGCCACGGTGACGGCGCGTGTGTAGTACAAAGTCTACGCCTCTGCGCTCTGCCACACAAAAGCCCCAAAATAGGCTTCACATTTTTTAAATTTCACCCTGCGATGAACGACACTTTCATAATGCAGAAGAGATATAAAGTGAGACTAAATTTTAATGTTAAGCAGTTCAGGGTCTCAGAGAATAATAGAAATCGAACTCAAGTTTCTCGGCAGAAAAATCAGGTGACCTCCATCTGCCTAAACACAGCCGTCAGATACCCCCTTCACAATCCATCTGTCCCTATAACACTGAAAATGGTGAGTTTGGTCCATGCTTCTTCCGTCGTGCTCCGTTTCCTAGGGCAGGACCTCTCGACTGCTTTCTGCCAATCAGGTAGCCGCTGACCGCTACAAACACTGCATCACAAATGACCTTAGCGTGAGGTGATGGCCTACAATACCACCATATCATAATGCTAACATCCAACATAAGATTCCAGTGGACATGTCACTGAACACCACACCCCCAGAACTGGCCATATGGCTTCTCTGAACACAGTGACATTTCAATCACGGACCACAAACTGAGCACATCTGTGTTCCTTTGGTTCCGCTGCCAGAAACAGCCATTTTCAAACTTTCAGAGCACTAACTGAAAAAGCTACTGAACAAAAAAAATCCACTTTAAAATCACACAGAAAAAGCTCATGGTATGTCTTCAAATCCTCTGTAAATGGGAGGAATTTAAAATCTCTCAGTTGAATAGAAAAACAGTGACTTCACAGTTGGGCCCTTGAGCGTAATCTGTCACAAATAACTTCAGGGGCCATCTGACCATGCTTTCTCAATAGTTCATTATTTTTATCCAGAGTATCTATTAAATCAACGTTATATTTACATTACATATATGAACTGTGACCACATGGCTAATGTATGAGCACCTCCTACTGGTTTCTCAGGCATCCTGCAGGTTCCTTCACCCAAGTACTGGTGATCATCAGTTTAAGAGGCAGGAAAAATCTCACAGCCTCATCAAGCCAACATTTTTTTCATACTTCCCACAAAACATCCAATCCAAAACGGACACAGATGCAGCACGGTGACACGACGACATCCGCTGGCAGAAGCACAGCTGGTAATACAGAAAGCAGAACTGGGCCAGATCGGTCCCATGGAAAGTGAAGTGAGCTAGAGAAACCAGTGACAGTCATGGTCCCCACTTCCCAGCCTCGCCCGTAACCCTTAGCCGTTACAGCTTAACAGCATGTACTTAAATAATTAACTGCCTTCAAGTACTGCAAGCCAATGCTGAAACTGCTCGACATCCACCTTTGCAGCACCTCCATAAAAGCCCTCTGCACTCCCACCTAAACCAAACCGCTGCGCCTTCCTTCCATCCTCGCTACACGGTTCCCTCCTGAGAACATCTGCCATGATGCAGAGCACAACCAAATGCATCCATTCATTCTTCTATCTTCCCTCCGCGGTGAAGGAAGGGGCTCACCCCGGATGGGACGAAAACCAAAAATACCAAGAGGACTGCCATGTGCGCCGCAGCGTACTTGATGAATGAAGCGGCATCTAATTCTGCCCCGAGGTCATGAATTTTCATTATGACCATGACAGTAAAAGTATACAGCCAGAAAATACGATGAATATGGGCCGCAGCACATCAGGTTGTTCCGGTTTTATTGGCACAAAGCAGACATCATGAGCCGGACGGCCCATCCGTCACCGCAGACAGCCCACGCAGCAGCAGCCTATACACAGCGGCCATCTATAGATTGACAGCTAATGATGTACCCAAATTAGCTCACTAATTATTCCGCCGTATCCTCCATATTGCCGCTGGCGGAGTAGCACGGAACATTCTAGTCACATCGAGGCTGAAACGTTCCTGCCCAGCTCTCTGTGACACTAAAGAAGCCGATACTAGGGGACTGTTACGGCCAATAAACAGGATGAATACCCCCCACCCCACCTCCCCCCACTTATTTTAACTTCAGGTTTACTGGAGTGCTCGCGAGAACATGGAGATAAATCTGTGGAAGGATCCGTATTTATGCATCAGGCTGCCATCACGGTGATCGACGAAAAGGCTACAGCTCCGTTTCCTCGGGAATTAAACTGCCGTCCGCCGATCACAACGGAGCCGTTCTGATCCAGAGCACTGTAGCTAACACACGTGAAGAAGAGAAGCGTGGCTTCACTCGAAACTTCACATATCCGATTACCGCACTTTTCCTAGAAGGTCAGCACCGGTGCCATTTTCCATTTATAGTAAAAACACCACCGCCTGCAGTTTATATTGATATAAATAAACCCTCTTCCGTTAGGAAGTTATAGTAAACTTTGAAAACAAACTGATTAGGAGAGGTCAGAGATTTCCACCATAAATGGTCACTGGTGCACACAGGAAGCAAAGAGCCAGAAAGGCGTACTGTCCTGGGGCAAAAGGCGTACTGTCCTGGGGCACATGCCCTCCACACAACACGCGTCATCACATGACTGAACTAGATAAGAGCCAAAAACACAAATGGCTGGGTCATGTGCCACATGCCGACCCCTTTATTGCATCACAAACCCAGCACATTAACAGCCAAATGAATAAAAGTCGTAAAATGTAATTTAACACCCCAGGCCAGACTGGCATGATTATTCATTATACCTTTAATTTACTCCCTCATCTGCTCCTAGCGTGAATGTATGCAAAGACTTATCGCTGAGTAATACCACCACGCTATGCAGGAGCGTCGTGGATAAAGCAGAATAAGAGAGGGGATTATTATGACACAGGACATTTTGAGTGCATAATGTCACAGAACATCTTCAGATTGAGCATATGTCAATATACATTCTATTTATTCAGAAGATGCCTTTTTCCGAAGTGAAGCAGGGTCAGCCAGTCCCTGGGAAGTTGGGGTTAAGGACCTTGCTCAAGGGCCCAACAGTGACATCACTCTACCGACCCTGGGATTTAAACCAGCAACCTTCCAAGCACAGAGTCCTCACTCCCTAAGTCAGTTTGGGCTCTGACCTGGCATTGTGAGTGTCCCCTATTCTTTGGTGAAAGATGGAAGCCTAAATTAATCCAGGGTTGTTATATTCCCCAAGCCCTTCTCATCCCAAAGCGCTCATCACCAGGGAAACCACCTCGCCATGAAGGCCGCAGAGGGTCCGGTGAGCCCAGAGATGCAGGGGGCTGCGCCAGGCTCCAAGATGCAGAAATATAGATGGCGTCAACCCAGGAGTAAGGGTATGAGGTGGAAAACTGGTACAAGCAAGAGTTAGGCCTCTGTGTCTGGCAACAAAAGGTTGCTGGTTTGAACCCCATCTTAAGCCCACAAGTACTCCCCCAAAAATGATGCAGGGGCAGTGGACGACTGGCAGAGCCCACGCTTAGTCTTAAAGGAGAGCAGGACGGGGTATGCAAAAACAGGTATTCCAGTGCACCTGTACTCTTTAGAGATAATGAGCTGCAGGTGAAAGACCAAGTGTCCACTTTGCAAGGGACATTCATACTTTAAGAGGTAGAAGCTGCCTTCCCAAGCAGGCCAGGAACATGGGTGGAGTGGAGCTGTTAAATTTGCACCTCGCTGGGCTCCAGCATGGATCGGGTGTCGACACGTCTCACACCACATAGCGAGCTCTCCTCACTCTCCTACCCCACACTGCTGTGGCTTTCACAGTTGTTTCGCCCCCTACCCCCTTCTAGTCCCCCAAGAAACACAAACCCCAGACAGACCGGCCATCCAAACTGGTCTACATGCAAACGTCTAACTAGGGCCACTTCTTTCTGTCAACTTAAAATTCCATGTTAGTAATTTCAGATTGTCATTTTGAGAGATATTAAGTCCGTGGGGAATCGTCTGCCTCCAATGACCCGTTTCATGAGGCATTGTTTCTACATTAGGCAACACAATCCCCTTTCCAGCAATGCTCACAAAATGCAGCCATTCCTCCATCCACAGGCGTCACTCAACATGCACAATACGAAACCCAAGGTTATAATATGCCTGTCAGCAAAAGTTTCGATCCCAGTCTCGTCTCTGTCAGACTCTTTAACGGGGCTCATTAAATCCACATTTTAACATTGCGTCCCGAGGTACCACACGACCCAACCCCACGCCATACTGTACAGGAAGTTGCAGGAGATGCAAGACCCGCTTTAATTCCAGCTTCTAGTAAAAACCATGCCCCTTCCGATTAGATCAACAGCAGGATACTTACGAACGATATACAGGCTGCTAGAAGAAGAATCCGCACAAGTAAATCTTCAAACTGCTCAATGACCAGCTCCCAGAGCGACTTCCCTGCGTGAAAGAACAAAAGGTCACTCAGAAGAGGCAAGAAAGGGTCACAGATCGCACTCTCAGAAGATATCGTATTACTTCACGGGACACTTTACCTTCTTCTGCTGGCAACTCTGGGGGTCGATATTCCGAAGCAGATACCAGAAAGAGAAAGCCAGTAGAGAGTTATTAGTCAGAAAGCTGATATAGCATGATGCCCCCCCCCCCCCAGTCATCGCTGCCTATGCGACAATGACTAAGATTCACTGAAGCAAGACGTCTGTCTTTCCCAAAAACATGTTAGAGCTTGTTCACCTTTACCCCTTTTATCACTTGATCAAAATCATACATTCAGAATTTCAAGATGGGGATACAAGCAACGCAATGTGTGGGGTGTTTGGACTGCGCATTTTGGGCTGTAAATGGGTGCAATCGCATGGAGGACAGAATTCCGGGGACTCCGGCCGGCCGTGGGACACGTTTGGGCTGAAAACAACAACGAGCGTGTCGGATTTCACCGCACTACCATATGCACATTGGGGGTCCCCAAGATCAGCCGCCGGTCATTTAGCGGACTTTGGTGAGCGATCACCGGTTAGTACCAGTTGCTAGGTGGCCGACAGTCCACGGACTGAGCTGTTATAAAGGCCTTCGCCGCTTTTCTTCACTGGGGACAAAAATCGAGCTGCCACAATTACCGTCAATTATGAATGAACTAATAAATAAATACGCATTGATATATAAAGGACACGGGCTGGGATGCAGCTGAGCCGCTGCGATCCACATGGTGCCGAGCGGTGACGTCATGGGCACGGAGCTCCCCCGAAGCACGCCGGGTTACTGCACCCGGGTTCGGCCCGGTACCCGGCAGGCCCAGAGCCCCCTGACCGCCGCCGATCGGACGCGGCACGTACCGTTGGGTCCCCATTTGTCCCGCTGTCGTTTGACCTGGTCCAGACTCAGTCCTGTGCTTTCGTTGACGCTGAAATAACTGTAAACTTCCTCGACAGTCTTTGTGTGCGCGTTCTCCATGCTGGATGGTCACCTTACTCCCGTAGACACCTTTACTTTGTTTATTCAACCACCTCCTGCTCTAAAAGAAAAAAAAAAACTAAAAATGTTCAGATGAAGCTAGCGCTTTAGCGATCTATAAGGCATAGATGGAACCTTCAGAAAAAGAAAAAATCCAAACGACGATGGGGAGGAAATTATTTAAAAACGACTGATCGTTAACACGACAGATCTCTGCAAAAAGGAGCCGATGTCCTCCCTCTTCTCCCAGACAGCCCGAATTAAGGATGTCAAAAACCGCTCTGTGCCAAATTCCCTCTGGAAAAAAAAGAAAAAGTGCCCCGATATCTTGTTAATTCCCAGAGCGCTGGTGGTTAACACCCGGCACCGAACTGCCCAGTTCGAGGTACCGCTGGGTAGCTCCGAAGCTCTCCGCCGTTTGCCTGCCTGCCAGTGACCGCCCTCCTCGGCGCTCTTCGCGTTTTATTGAAAGTGGCTCCGCCGCGGCCCCTCTCGCCGGCTCCGCATGTGGACTCTTCTCATTGGATAAGACCAAGTCCGGAAATCTTCGCTTTTCCCCCTCCCTCCCCTGCCCCCCCGACCGGTTTGTGCAAACCCCCTCCACCCCCACCTCCAGGCCGAGACCGCCCCCGCCAGAAAGTGGATGGATCAGCTACTCCCTCCCGACTGGCTTGTGCAACTTGTGGGGGGGCACGCCAAGACCGCCCCCGCCGGCTCCTGGTGATGAGCGTTGCTGTTGCGCTTACATGTAACCGCCGCGAATCACCGTTCAACATGTGTTACTCAACTTCATGGCAGAATGGATACGACTTTATAATAAATGCTATAATAAATTTTAATAAATAAATCCAAGTCTGTCTAAATACTTCTGTTCATATATATATATATATATATATTTTTAACAAATTGCATATTTTCCAGGCGTAGGTAAACGTTTGTCACCTTCAGGATTCATTTGCCTTTGTGCATCAGTACATAGGAATTCTGCCTCCAGTTAGTAAAACATAAGAGGATTATACGTACAAAGCAAAACAAAGGCACTCACGAAACATCAAAATAGACATATAATTATCCCTGGAGAGGTATATATTTATGTAATAAATATCTAATAAATAGAGGAAATGAAGCAGAAAATATGGCTAATAAAGTATAAATACATGTCAGAAAAATAAATAGCTGAAATAGGAAATATGGCAATGCGCAAATATGGACATTCTTGCTTTTATTAATTTCGCATTTATGATTCACAGTCCAGCTCAAATTCATAACTCGAACCTAAAAATAGGCTCCACTTCCCAGCGTTTAGTGAATACCAAGAAAATAGCGCCTCTGGGAAGCATAAACGATAGGTATTGCTCACCTGGACCGCGCGCCACCGGAGCCGCAAAGCAAAAGGACAAACTGATTAGTGCGGATTTGGTACCGCAAGGACGAAACGTCTCATATCTCATGCTGTCAGACTGCCGAATATGAACCACTGATTCACTCTCACTGTTTTACCTCGTTAAGATAACATAAAGTATAAGTCATCTTAGATGCGTTTTCTGTTTGAGGCAGATATCAAAGACATGAAGGTGAAGATACAGTTTTGAATGCGGGGCAACCTCTGTCTATATATGGATATGTGAACAGAGCATGAGAACATAGTAGCAATAACTTTATTAAAGTCACATTTAACAAGAATGACGATTATGGGTCGTTAATTCCGATAGGACAACATGACTGCAATTTAAACGAAAGAAAATACTTGGAGGAACCGATATTCAACTCAGGAAAGCACGACCAGGTAAAGGCCCCAAGGTCACTTGTTAAGGGTGTTATGCATACTTAGATGACTATTTTCTATTGATAGTTACAAAAAGTGATCTTAATCAGTTAGCTGACCGTGAATCTGTCCCTGTTGTACCCTGAGTCACTTTCATTATCGGTGAAGTGTTATTTAGAAGAGTCAAGTGCTTACATAAGTGTTGAGTGTTTGCATTATGCATACATGAAAATGACACACCCAAACATAGTTATGAAATAGCCAACAGATGCAGATTATGGGTGTGAATAATCCACATATGCACAGAGCACATATGCACAGAGCATTTTATATTCTTTTCTTAGGCATAATTATGTGTAATGCTAAATAATGATTTTTTTTTTAAATTATTTGGAGATGATCAGTAATGTCATTAATTAGTTACAGCATTTTCATTCTGATAGCCTTTGAGTAGGTATTCTACATCATTCACTCACTCAGTGCTCCATTATTAAGTGGGTATTTAATGACTAAATCCCGGTAGAGCTCTGTCTAATGCTAACAGGCATGAATCTAAAGATGGTAGCACCAGCTTTTATGAATCTCCTATCTCTGTTTGGATCAATAAATGTTTGTTTTGTTCCAAACTGATCCTCAGTTTCCATTACGGCCTTGTGTTCTTCAGTCAGTGCTGAAAGTACTGTTGTTTGATTTAATAGCTTGATCTTATCTGTGTTCTTTGGGAAGGATTTTCTGTTTGCTCCCCTGGTCTCCTTTGCTTGTGACCATGGTGACGTAGTGCCTCTTTACCAGCCCTTGTTTGGTAAGCCTTCCAGACCAGAACTTCACTGGACTTACATCACAGGTAAGCTGGTCCCTTAATGTGCACCTCAGGCTCAATAAGATCTCCAATATGCAGTTACAGCTCAAAGAAGTTTGGTGGCCTGATAGCTGACTCACATCAAAGTACGTGTATGTAATTCGTAAAAATGACTCCTGCTGTCTCAGAGTCCTGCCATTTTCCATAGCTGCTTATCCAGCACAGGCTAGCTGTGAGCCCCCACACAAATACATGATTTGGAGATACCACGTCACCTAATCTTTATGTCTTTGGAGGAAACACTTATGAACATGTAAACTACACACAGAGAAACAGGACGGGAGCCCGCTTAAGTTAGGGCTGCATGTAAGTCCTATAAAAGCCTCAATGAGCCACATTCAGTGCAGCCTGATGTTTGGATCTTCACAGGAAGTTGAGAGCAGTTGCATGATATTGTTGGCCAGTATATTAACATTAATCCTTATCTAAGTGTTGAAGACATTACTACTTGAAAGGGTCACATCATCTTGAATATGGACCCACTTTGTAGAGAGACATAAATGCAGGGGGATCTATAGCAGAATTTTAGAAGCTCCCTGAGAATTCAGTCACTGATATAATATGACTTGTATAGTTCACTTTCATTTTCAGTGCTTCCAGCATAACCAGTTTAGCACAGCTTTGATGCACACTGCTCTGGGCTACTTGGATGATAGGCAGGGGAAAATTCTGCCGTTCCTGTCGATTGATTACAGCTCAGCTTTTTCAAGCCTGTCACCAAGCACAAGGGCATGAGGCTCAACACCACCCTATGCAATTGGGTTCCGGACTTCCTGAGCAGACCCCGAGGTGTCTGAGTGGCCAGAAACACATCACCAATGCTCACCCTCAACACAGAAACTGCGCAGGTTGTGTGCTGTGTCCTCATGACAGCATGGACACATTCAATCCCAACACCATTGTCAAGTTCGCAGAAAAAGTTGCAGTGCGTGCCGTAAGTGGAAATTAATGGGACGTTTTAAAATAAATTTGAGAAAGCACTTCTTTACACAGTGCAGTTACAGTATGGAATAATCTTCCTGCTAGTGTAGCGCAAGCTAAAACCCTGGGTTTCTTTAAATCAGAGCTGGATAAGACTTTAACAACTCTGAGCTATTAGTTGAGTTCTCCCCAAATGAGCCTGATGGACCGAATGGCCTCCTCTCATTTGTAAATTTCTTATATTCTTATGAGTCAGATCATCGACAATAATGAAATGGCCAACCAGAAGTTAGTGGCGAACATGGCAAGCTGCTGAGTTTCCTGGCGCAAATCACCAGAATTACTTTTATATTCGGTGGAAGATCAATCAGTCCAGATTTAATAATGAATAGTTACACTAAATTTTGACAGCTCACATAGCCATCAGTCTGCCAGGAAGATTACGCTGTACCAGATTGCTGGTCCAGTTCTGACCGCACCCACCCTAAGTACAGCCTCTAACCTGAAGGCTAAATGAGGACAGTCACTTTTATCATACTATACTCATACTATAACTCAGCACCACACTAGTTTGAATAGAATGGTGTGAAGTTTTTTCCAGTGGCAGGAGTTCCAATCCTGCCAGCAATCCTCAAATTTTCCCTGAAAGTTGGAGGACCTGCATTCAAGTTATACCCAGGACGAAGCGACTGCAGGTTAAGGGCCTTGCTCAAGGGCCCAACGAAGTAGGATCACTCTTGGCATTCAAACCGGCAACCTTCCGATTTGTAGTGCATACCTCCATTAAGCACAATCCAGAAATCAGGTGGAAAAGCATTTCACTGTACATTAGTACAGCGTATGTTCATATATATCACAAATAAAACCTGAGCTTGACAGCACAGCATACATTTGATCTTTATTGTTTGTTTATTAAGCTACAGAGCTTTTACTTGCTGAAAAACACAGGTGACCTGTATCCTGTGACTGTGCTCGTGTGACATTAAGCACAGCTTGAACTTTGCACGGTGCACATAGCATCCAGTGCTCGGGACTCTCTGAAAAAGCACGGCAGCGCTTATCTCAGCCTGAGTCATCCGGGCCACAAATCAACAGCACAAGAAGAGGAAGTGCACAGGCAAACAGGGGGGTCCCCTGGTGCCTCGGGGACGGAGACCCTCCCACGGCCCCACTGCTGGACTGGAGCCTGAACTGGGCAATCCCACAATGCCGAGGGTCTTACGGTGTTGCCTAAGAGGGGAAAAGCACTTTGCCTGTAACCATAGGGATCCTCTTGAGGGGAGAGATACAGGGGAGAATGTGAGTTGAAGAGAGCGGCGAGCGCCTCGGGGTAAGTGGAGGTGAGGGCCAAGGCTAGGGGTGAGTGATGCGTGTTTACAAAGGGTGGGGACACTCACTTGTACAGGAACAGCAGTTGCCATTTGTTAACGCTCTTTTACCCCCCCCCCCTCCCCCACCACACGTCATTAATAATAACCCTGAGCTGCTAAGCTCAAATCACATTTCCTTTTAGGACAAACAGCACCTGATGTGACTGGCTGCGGGTGATCTAACCTATCCTGTCCACTGTGGATTGAGTTACTGTAGGTTGTGAAGATGGACAGAAAGGTGGATGCAGACTAAAATTACCCCCCGGTTGCATGCAGGCAAGCAACAATCCACCCCCCACCCCCTGCAAGAGTCTCTGTAGTGACGAAGTTAAACAACAGCATCCATCAATGCATGTTTAAAATGTCTGCTGCTAAATATAGTGCCTTTGAGCTTTGCTGAAGAGTTTTACAATACCGCCATAGTTCAAGCCTGAGATATACAGCAGTCTATCAGCAAAACATGTTTTCTACATTTACTATTACAGTTAACGAACTTCATTAGGTGACACATTTGTTTGTGCAGTGTTTGTCATCTGTACTTGTAAATAAAGCATATTCACTGGCCAATTTGAGTTACCAAAAATGGCAATTGTCAGAAGACAAGTATTTTTTCATGACAGCCAAATGGCACCATGACAGGCATATTTTTTTTCTTCTACGGAATCGCAGAAAAGATTCACTGGGGTCTTAGAAATTGCACAGTATTACCAGGATGTTAAAAACATCAAGTTTGCGGTAAAACGTAAAAAAATTCAACCTAAACATAAACCTTCTTCCAACAAATTAAAAATATACATTTAGTGCAGAACCATTAATACATGAACATACCATCCTAATTTGAAAATATACATGGTACATTCACTGAGCTTTTTCCAAATGTAATATTCAATCTACAACTGAGAATGAATATAATACCATTAAGTCATTCATCTGATGGTTTGAACTGAACGGGAATTTAGTCCATTGAGCAATTGTCATGCCGAACCATCATTCTAGAGGACTGTTTTACTGCAGGGCCCTTCTGCTAACCCCAGCCAGCATGCAGTCTTAAAAGGTATCCTAAACAAATATATATACACAGGAGAGTAGAATGTCTTCCATAGGTTGAGCCTTGTGTCAAACGGAAAAGTACGTTCCGCTGATAAACCCTTTCTCAGTAACTCATAACTGCCAGCGCCTAAAGGGCTCATTATTTTTAAAGGCAGTTTTAATTTCTTCACCCATGACTAAAACACCATCTACAGGCATCTCCAAGCAAGAGGCGTCTTTGCTGGAGCGAAGCTGATGGTGTTTGGCGCTCAATGTAACATGGAGGAAGATTGAAAAGACGGCAGAAAGATTGCGAATCATCAAAGCGTTTCTGGCTCAGCGGGGGAAGGTTCACAAGTCTCATGGAAGGAGAGTCCCCCCTTCATCAGGCTACCACTGTCCTTTTACCGTGGGTCCAGCAGGCTCCAAAATTGGCAAGCCCCTCTACCCAAGGTCATGTCTGCTGTTCCCCAAAATAATACGGAGCAGCAGCGAGGCAAGTGCGACACTTTGTCCCCCGTTATCTTTAGACATATGAATGTGAGCGTGTTCTTGAAGGTGTGTCAGAGCCCGGCTGCCTTTGTTTGAAGTTAGACAGCTGGAGAAAATTAACCCCTCTTATTCCACCAGACACCTCCAGGGGCTGAATTGTTCTTCGTTAGGCCGTCGTGGAGGAGAGACAAAACAAAATAAAAGGGTTGGATGCAAAATTCAGCGTCAAAGGATCGAATTTTTATTACAAAACATCAACATTTGGAAAGAGTGAGAAAAAGCAACAGGCTCCTGCAAAACCCGCAGCACAATCCCAAAGAATCAGAGGCAAAACAGAAGCTTAACCGCACATGGATATAATAATAGTGTATCATTATGGGAGGGGGGCCAGCCTCACAGCACCAGCCTGTCCTCGCCCCCCTCCTGGAAGACCTGGCCCACGGACGCCTGGCTCTGGGCCCGCAGGAAACACTCGCGCTTGCACTCCATCAGTTGCTCCAGGTCCCTCCACATCTTCACCTGCTTCATGTTGGGTGCGTGGCTCTCCCGCACAGCCTTCTGGCTCTCCCGCAGCTTCTGTGACCCGGAGAGGAGGGTGGGCAATGCTTAATCGCCAGGACAGTGGCACATGGGGCCCTTTATGACCCCAGGGAGCAAACAACTGGTCTGTGCCTCATTCATCAGAATCACTCGCATGTCTGAGCAATAGCAGCTTGTTTACCTAAGTGATGTAAAAAGCTTTTGTACTTTGAAGGGGAAAAAGGCTTCAATAAAGATGCTTTGCAAACAAATGAAATACAGGCGTGTCCCTTTGATGTCACTGCCTGGTGCTGATGGGGTCGTCCCCTCGCTTTGATGTCAGCCCTGCTCCGCACTCAAACACTGAGCTCACGCTGAATTGCGGTGCCAGCAAGGGCAGACTGAAGTGAAGACTCCTCACCGACCTCTTCATCTCAAACAAGTATTGCTTTTGAATGGAACACGTTCAGGCAATATGCTGGTATATATAGACCCTGTCCAACACGTACATACGTGAAGCTTCTGTATAATGAGCAAACATATCATGTCCATCCATCTAGCAAGTCTATAAGTCTGACCATCACGTGCTCATGAGCAGCTATGCAGCACGTCGCCCCCTAGTGACGGTGATGGAAGGCCCCAGGTATGGAAGACCCCATACTCACCTTGCCCAGACTCTCTTGCTCTGTAATGTTCTTCATGTACTGCTCCCTGAAAGGCAGCGAGTGCAGGTCAGTAACGTGTGACGCTACCGCCTTGTGCCTGATGTGGGTGCGGAGGTGTATATAGCCACCCAACACGCCGCACACATTAACGCTATCTGAAGCATTATCCGGGGATGTATCCCATAATCCCACCCGCAGTCACTAGCAGTAACTAAAAAAAGTAATCCATTATAGATCCAGGAAGTAAAAGTTCAGACCAAGGTTTGGTTTCAACCAACCAGTTCGGTACTCTTTATATTCAGCTGATTGGTTGAAACAAAACGTTGGTCTGAATTTTTACTTTCTGGACCTGAATCGCCTGCAATACATTACTTTTGTGAGTAACTTCCCTGACACTGGTCACTAGGCAGGATAGCAGCTCCATGTCAGTGCAGAAAAAAACATTTCTTGCCATTTAACTGTGAGAGTTAATTAATAATATTTAATAGATGATTAGTCTTGGTAATGCTAAACCTTTAGCTAACCACTGGTGCAACAGAGGCATATGAAGGCTCAGTGGGTGTCACTGTCTGAAAGGCTGATCCTGCCTCTGCTGTAAGCGTGATGTTTGCCCTTTTCCCACCACGTTTGCAGTTCACTTCAATCACTCCAGTTTCCTCCCACAGTCCGAAGCATGCGCTTAGGTGAAATGGTCTGTAAATTGCCATCAGTGTGAGAATGTGTGCCCTGTGATGGACTGGGATCCTGTCCAGGGCGTCCTCGGCCTCGTGTCCTCCGCTGTCTCCACACTCACTGTCATCCTCCATCCATACATTTCCTGTAACCGCTCATCCTATTAATGGTCATGGGGGGGGGGGGGGGGGGGGGGCCAGAAGAGGGAGAAACCGGGGGGGGGGCCAAAAAAACCGGGCGGGGGCCACCACACACCAGCCAAATTTGGCGCACCCCAACGACCGCCCAAATGTTTTGCGCGGGGGGGGGAAAAAG
>JAODKE010000043.1:4343464-4365868 GCA_026779605.1 Mormyrus hasselquistii
GCGTGAGGCGCGGGGGGGCAGCAGACCGAAAACACTGGAAGGCCAGGCCCGCGAGGGGGGGGGTGGGGGGGGGGGGGGCGGGGGGGGGGGGGGGGGGGGGGTGGTTCCTGACCCAGTTGGGAGATGTGCTGCGTCAGGGGGACCCAGGTCAAGCTATTTTATCTCGGACGTGGGAATCATACATGGTGGGCCCATTCACAACAAAACCAACCAGTTTCAGTATTCCATAATAAATTTACACCTTATTGCCCCCCAGGGGTGTGAGCAGGGTGTATGACTCGGGATTAAGGAAAGCTTTCTCAAACATCATATGCAGAGCTTTAACAAAACATGAATGGATGTGAACTGCTTATCTACATTCACAGAACATTTGTCTGCTCACTACACAACACTATTACGATCCATGCAATTCCGTTCAATGCATCCTTTACACTATTACCGTTTGTTCTATTGTCGTCTTTTTCCACTGTGTAAATGTGTGTGGTGTTTTAATGTACATACTCACGCACTCACGCAGGCACTCACGATCCATCACGCACGGATGTTTGTGGGTTATGACCAACTTGGCCATTAGAAAGGTCTGTGTTTGCTCCTGCTGGGAAATGAGCTTTATAGGTTATGTTGGAGCTATTGCCTCAAAGCCTAGAGGGAGGAACCGCAGTTTGAATTCTCAGGGGTCGGGGCAGGAGACAAACAAGAGCAAGTGACAGAGAGGCAGTGTGGAAGGGGCATCACTGCAGTCCGTGAGAGAAATCCATAAACCGCTGACCCCCCCCCCCCAGCCTTCCTCTCCCTGCCTTTAAGCTGGGCACCGGGCCAAGCAGAAAGCTGACATCTCCATAAGGCAGATCACAGCAACAGGACACCACCCGCCTTCTGTGCTCCCGCCAGTGGCCATGAACACTGCCAGGTGTGAGAGAATCACCCTGGACATTGTCACAGAATGTGCCGGATGCCGGCGGGGGGCACATGGGGGCCGCCAGTGCGCTCAGTGTTTATGGATCGAATATTTTGGGACACCAAGGGCAGACAAGGTTGGGGGACTTAGCAGGGCAGGGCGACGTTGCATAGTGTTCTGCTCACATTTGTGCTACGGACGCAGTGGCCAGTGAGGCCTCTTCCTGTGCGGACACTTTAAAGGCCACGGACCACATAAGGGAAAAGCACGGCCTTTATTTATATCAGTCAAAAGCTTTCGGGAAACAAAGAGCCTCCAGCGACTAATCGGCCATCAGAACACATTAACTACTAAAGAATGAAGCAGCTTGAGTTTCTTATTGCAACATTTTAAAAAGACACTCAGAGTATCCGTAAAAGGCTGAGGCACAGCCCGTGTGAGGGATAAAGCCAGGATCACACCTCATCTATCCTGCTGCAGGTGTAAGAGAAGTAAATGTGAAGATGCCATTTTGCCACTAAGGTTCCCAACATGTTTTGTTCATCTTTTGCTATATGAGTGACTGTTGCTATTAGAAATACACATAAGAATCAAGACTGAAACATATGTGATTAAACAGTGGGGCTCCCTTATAGGGGGGAGAGAAGCCCCAGTGTGTCGCAGGATGGGCCTCGCCATGGCAACGCCAGCACTGGCCACTGAGTTGTCAGGGACCACGGAGCGGCCACGCATCTCCACGTTTTAAAACGATACCTTAAATGGGCAGTGGCAGGGGCCGCGCGGGGGGGGGTCGCATGGGGCCCCCGTGCCCTCTCTCGAGTTTCAGCCAGCTTCAGAGCACCGGTGTCTTTCTAAGNNNNGGACGGGCTTTGAGACAGGGGTGCCCATTATCCGGGGGGGGGGGTGGGGGGGATGCAGATAAGAGTGTGCATGGAGCTGGGGGGGGGGGGGAGGGGGGGCGAACAGGCTATTTCAGATGCAAAGACACTCCCCCACCTTCCCCAGGATCAGGGGGATGGTGTCTGAACCCCTCCAGCTACTCCTAAAAGCTGTCTGCTGACAGAGACCAGGACCTGCGGCCCACGGTGACGGCCAGTTCCAGCCCCGTCTACTGCTCTGTGCGTCACCGGCTGGTGGTGTGACGACCACCCGCGCTGGGAATGGCTCTCTGTATTTTTTTTTTTTTTTTGAGAACACAGGACAAATGGCTCCCTTTAATCTCCTCAGGCTGACGTCACCAAAAAACGCCACCTCCGTTTCCATCACGGCGATTTCGCGACACCCCAACGGACTGCCTTTTATGAATGGGTCACCAGGCTGGCAGGAACCGCAGGGTGCTTAAACCCCCGCATGGATGCGACCGTTTCCCAGCGCAGGGGTTCCCGATAGCTTTGTCCGTACTTCCCCACGAGAGGCCGTCACACGTTGAAGCGCAGCTGGTTTCCGTGAATTCGCTGCTCCTTTTCGCCGGATATATTTAGCAGACAGTTTACAAAACTGCCTAAGCCAGAGGAGGGAGGGGGAAAGTTCATCTAAGTTGTATGATACTGTCCATTTATAGGGCCATTTCGGCTGCTCTATAATTAGGGCAGCATGGGAATGTTTGAAACTTATGGGTCGGGGGTGAGTGACACCCAGATACCGACTTCCTCTCGTGTTTACTGATGCACATACATAGGGCATTCTCATACCCCAGTGGGGTCAGCGCCGCATTACAGGGTGGGGGGGGGGACAGGCGAACACACCGATGCGAGAATCAGACACATCAGCCTCCGCTTCCCTGCCACAGCGGCCAGCATGAGCAGCATCGGGTATGTTTTGTAACAGTCTGCAGCAGAAAAAGCCCCAAAGACATGCTAGGTTGCGAGAGTGCGTTTCACTGCCCCCGAGTCACTGTGTAAATGTCACGTGATGTGCATCACACACACACACGCACACGTGCACGCACGCGCACGCACGCACACAGCGCCCCCCTAGACAAGGCCACCTCATCTCCGCGAATCCCCTCGCTGCCACCCGGGCCCAGCTGCTGACTGCTCTTCTGGGCCAGCTCCCTCTCGATCGTAGCCAGCTCTTCACGCGCCTCCTGCAGCTCCTCTGCCTTCGCCTCCTTCTTCCGGCTGATGATGGAAGCCTGTAAGGCCCAAACAAGGTGAGACTCCCGTAATTCCCCATCGCTGTTTTAATGCCAGATGAATGACTGTGTTTTCGATAACCGGCTATTACCAAGAGCGGATATGGAACGTAAATTTTAGATCTGTTTACCGATGCATTCTACATTAGCACTGAGGGTGATGTTTTCCTTTAGGCAGGTTGTTCTCTGACCTCTTACACAGCGTCAGACACTAGGAGCAGCGCATAGTCATTACACAGTCGGGGACCTGTAATGGCGTGATGTTTCTCTGTGGTCCTCGTCTGCTGCTCCTGGGTATTAACAGAAGCTGGGACCTCGCTGTACCTCCACTTCACAGGACGCACGGCCTCTGCTTACAGGCCGTTCCCAAATCGGGCTGAAATCTGGCAGCGGCCCCCCAGACGCTCGCCACGTTTCACCCATATTAGGCAAAGTTTAAAAAAAGGGGGCTGGTCAGGTCAGAGACGTTACGACACGGGGAGGGGAGGGAGGAGAGCGGCAGTACCTGGGGTAGCTGCATTGTGCTGAGACCAGACCAGCCTCTTTTTATTTCTGGATGAACCCAGGCCGGGTGATTACTCAATGGCTATACTCCCCCGTCAGACTGTGACCTGCTAACACCTCCTTGTGTACAAACATGCCCACAGGCTAGTGCGTGCAGTGTGCGCTCCAACCTGTAATATAGCCAGCTTAGCACGCACTGCAGTCATGCTAAATTACAGTACAGCCACCAACGAATTAGCAGATACTTTGACCATACCATCCTCCACCATGGCTGCCTAGCCACAAGCTAAAGGCTAATTACATGTACGTCAGGGCATTAGGGGCTCCTGGGCAGCTTAGCCAGTACAGATACGCATCTCAAATACAGTCAAGTATGAAGATGGTTCATGAACCTCAACGCTTAGCAAAACTGCTAGAGAATTTACAGGACATCAGTCCACCAACGTTCCCCAAGGGGCTTTTGTGGAACAAGAAACAAAATTAATCAGATTCTCTTTCGAATTGTTTTCCCAAAAGTTTTGGTGTAAAATGAAGACTGACTATTAATCTTTGCTGATGGAATTTATAAGATGGAATATAAGGAAAAGCAAACTAAAATATTCTCGAAATCTAACCTTATTTTTATTAGCTTACAATATTAATGTCCTTCTGGAGCAAAAACCACCACCACAAGTATTTTTCAGGAAGTCGATGCAATCCAGCTCATACATGTGGCCATTAATCTTCCTTATCTAAATGCCAAAAAACACCAACATTAGCATCAGAGATAAAGAATAAGACCTCTCTCTGTGAAAAGGAATCAGCAGGCACCACGCTATCTGAAAATATCACATTTTAAACCTGAAACTCCTCCTCCTGGTTATGTAAACTTAAACTATGTGCACACCAGCCAATCAGGGAAGGTGGACAGCAGACAGAAATACAGAGGACGGTCACACGGTAGGACCTCTGTGCTGGACCTCAAGGACCATGCCCAGGCAAGACACCAGAGAGCCAGAGCACCTCTCCCACCTGCTGTCTGAAGAGGGAGAGCTTGGCATCCATGGGATCGCTCCTCATCATCCTCTTCTCAATAAGCTGATTGATTTGCACATTCATACCCCGAATCTAGATGGGAAAAGGTTAATGTCAGTCAAGATGAAATTAACAAATGCAGCTGGACGATCAACACTGATCTCGCCCCCCAAGGTAGTCTGGGCTAACTGGATTCCTGGACTTTTGTCCAGCTACATGTAGCCCAGACTACTTTAAATCTGACAAGCTATCTGGCTAAGCAAGAAATCTTTTCTTGATACTGGATCCAGTTGTACCCTGCTGTTGTTAGCCATTGTTAGTAATACCAGTTGATTATAACACATTAAATAGTATTTAAGACACAAACACCTTTGCAAAATGTCCACAGATAGCACAACCGATTTATTCATTCATTCATTTTCTAACCCACTTTAACCTATTGGGTCGCAATGGGCACGAGGCAGGGAACAACCCTAGACAGGGGGCCAGCCCATCGCAGGGCACACTCACACACTGTTACCATTCATTCACACACGCACAACTATGGGCAATTTATTAACTCCAATTAGCCTCAGCATGTCTTTGGACTGGGGGGGGGGGGAGGAAATCGGAGTACTCGGAAGAAAGCCCACGACAACACAGGGAGAACATGCAAACTCCACACACACACATAACCCAGGCGGAGACTCAAACCCAGGTCCCAGAGGTGTGAGGCAACAGTGCTAACCACTGTTACCCCACAATGTCACCCCACAACGGATTTAATGAGACAAAAATG
The DNA here is from genome assembly GCA_026779605.1 of Mormyrus hasselquistii. NCBI lineage: Eukaryota > Metazoa > Chordata > Actinopteri > Osteoglossiformes > Mormyridae > Mormyrus > Mormyrus hasselquistii. The sequence continues at coordinate 4,348,793 of JAODKE010000043.1, forward strand.
AGACAGAAGCGCTAATAAAACAATATATAACTGCAGATTTCACTTCTGTTGATGAAGGGCTCAGCCATCTTGAATTCTGAGGCTGGGATTGTGTAGATTCTCTGACTTTGAGTTGGAATTCCAAATTCAGGGGGTGTTCCAGTTAAAATTTCTAAGAACTCGGAAATCCGACTTCCCAATTCAAAGGGAATGCAGCATAAGCTTCAAACTAAAGTTAGTTACTTTCCTGCTTTATGCAGTAAATGAATTATACCTCTATCCATAACAGTACATTCATTTTAAATTCATAAACATTCCCATTGTGTGTATTGCTGCCCGGCACAATCAGCTTCATACACTGTACTCCTGGAACGGAACCTTTAACATCACAGAGCCATTAAGCCGCAGATCCCCTGTCTGTTCCGTGATATTTTCCATCACATCAGCCTGTGCGTAAATCACCCTGGTGACAGCGACACCGTGTCAGTGGTATCCTCATTCTTGTCATGTCTTGTCATGTAGCAGCCCCAATTTAGGAGAGTGGGGACTAAGTCATTGTTGGGGCCCAGCCTACAGCATAAAATGCTACTGTAGCAAACTGGGGGCCCAGATCAGCTTGTGCATAAGTGCAGCCCTGACTGTGGCTGCCTTTGCCTGCAGAGTCAAGGGCCTCAATGGGTCACCAGGAGGCTGACCTTGTCCTCCAGCTCCTCCAGGTTGTCCTGCCCCATGGCCGGCTCCAGCACCACCCTCTGCAGATACTGCACCACACGCCGCCTGCCCTCCAGCTCCTTGGGCAGCTTGTCAGACACCATGTAGGTGTTGAACTTGATCTCCTCCTCCAGTCGCTTCATGAGGCCTGAAGGAGAGACGGTAGCGTCAGCTGAGGGGCTCGAGCAGCCTCTTCCATCAGTGGCGCGAAAGCAGCTTCGGCTGGTCTGACGACTCAGAAAAGGGTTACTGAAGCCCGTCACATGAAGAAGCCAGGACAAGCAAGATGCAAGAAAAGCACTCAGCAATCTAAACCCAAAGGTTCTACTAAACAGCTGCTACAACATATGACCTTATTCAAACGTATATTTACACCTACAGAACAATGACATGTAATTGTTTAAGGGAGCGACAGGAGGTGCTAACGACAGCTGACATCCTGGGTGACTGCTTTAAGTCTGCCAGCAGCTGGCCAAATTTCATTTGTCTACCGTGTACTTTCTAAATCTGTTTGCACTATGTGTACCTTGTGTGTTTGGCACTATATGTATGTCTGTGCACCGTGTTCTTGTCGCTGTCTGCACCAGAATTTCCCCAGGGTCAATAAAGTTAAAGATGTAACTTGCATTGTATTATAAGCTCTGAGCTATGAACGAGGTCTAGTTACTGATTAATGTGAAAGTGAGAAAACAGAAGGTAAAACACAGACTAGGTGTCACACATAAGCGATTCCCAGAGCAAGACACTTATTTCCAAAATGCAGCCGAATTGTCCCTGTTCAATAAAATTATATTAATGTAAATATATTAAAAAGTTACATTCTCCACTGTCTGCTGATAGTGTTTGACATTTAATTGCCCATTGAAAAGATTTTATGAAGGCATTTATTTAACTAGTCTATGTTTGCAGTAGTTAACATTTGTGTTCATAATGGTTATTTGCATGGATTACTTTATATTGCAAATTTTAACAACTTAACACTGAAAGCTATGTAGCTAGCTAACTAATATCATTGTTAATTGCAAATATAAAGCAAGATTAGATTGTGTCTCGTTGACACTAACATATTTGACTTGCTGACCAGTACATTTAAAACATGAAACCGTTCTTTGGCAGCGTAGAGATAGAGGGTGCTAAGGGTGTCTTGTCATGTTTTTTTTAGGTTTATTTTGAAGAGTCATTCTGATACTCCTGACATAATGAATTTTCGGACATACACCTTTGTCATTGGACAGTGGCGACATGGTAAATTGGCAGATCTGTTTTAAGAAGCACGGGCACCTGTCACACTTCAGTCCAAAGTGATGTACAAAGCCTTTGGGGTCAGAGTGCAAAGTCCCTAGAACAATTAGGGTTAAGAGCCTTGCTCAAGAGCTCCGTGGCGATATGCATGAAGGACCAACCGCAGAATGTGAACCCATGACCTTCCAGACACAGGCAAAGATCCCTGGCCGTCAGACCTACATGTCGCTCTATGGTCATATCCAACTGTATTCATAGCATCTCTAAAGGCTCTTTAGCAAAGACCTAAGTTAAAGCCCCCTTGGTGACTGTCAACTGCATCTGTCATGGCATCAGCAGAGGAAGACGCCACGCGCCGGCGACTCACTCTCCGGCTTGGCATCAGCAGCCGCCTGGCAAAGCTCCTTCAGCTGCAGTTGGCACCTCTGCAACCTCTGCTCTGCTTGGAATAGCTGCACACAGGCCAAGCACAGCAAGCAGATTACTTTCAATGTAATTGAAGTTAATTTGATTTATTTTTACATAGCGGCTTTCACAAGAGTCGCCTTAACGTGCTTTACATGGGTGTGTGGTGGTACACAGTACAACATCATTAAGACAGGATAATATGGAAACAGAGAAAAGGGTAGAAAGAAAGAAAGAAAGAAAGAAAGAAAAAGCCAGATGCAGTAGGGAGAAGCAAAACCTCTGGGGGTCCAAGGTCAACTGGCTGCCCAACGCCCCCCCAGGAATTCTAACAGGATTGAAAATGACATAAGGGCCAATAGCAGTACAGCTGGTTACACATGGATGAATCACACAATAAGTACCCTGGGTACTCTGCATCATCACTAATCTAAAAAATGTACACATACTAACCAACCTACTCCAGTTTTTTTAATGTTTACTTCCTGCAGTTTGCTTCCTGTGTTAACTACCACCTCATTAATCAGATTTGGATTTATAGGACTGTTTAAATGGAAAGTAACCCAAATCAGGTTTAATACGGCATTAAAAATTAAATAGAACTTTACCATCAACAAAAAGCTTAGCTAGTGCTTTGGTCTGCTTTCTCATTGGACTTCATCGGCTCATTTCTTTGAAATATAAGCCCACTTCTTTGCGATAACTCACCTGATACTGACCTCCAATCAAAATATCAAAGAGTTATTTTTTTTATCTTTTTCCATTACATGAGGTCTTTGACTTGCAAACAGACAGTCTTGCTGACTGATATTTATAGATCAAATAAAAATCCAGCTTTGTTGTGAATCAAAAGGAAATGATTTCTGTGAAAGGCATCCGGCCCCTTTGATGTAGCTGTAAAAGTGATGTGAAACACAGCAGCTGGACATGGAAAAACGAACAGGGCTGCCCTACAAAGTCCGGCAAACTGTCCACATAGGTGATGGGGAGAGGATACCTGGTTCTTCTGTTCCTGCTTCTGGTGGGCGAGGGACTCCTCTCGCTCCTTCTCAATCCGCAGCTGCCTGACAAGCTCAAGCATACGCCCGTGGTTGGACACCGACTCCACCTAGTGGACAGAGGGAGCACCAGCAGAAAGCTACAGTAGAGATCAGGTTCCCCGGTTCCTTCTAAAGGAGCTGTTTGGAATTCGATTCCTTCTTTGGCATCCCAGGACCGTGGCAAACACATTAAATCATCACCAAATCATCACCCCTGCTTCTCTGCCCTCTGAAACGAGCTAAAGCCCTTGGCATGTCAAACACATTGCTGCACCTTGTTAGCTCAAGGAAGTGGTTATCACTGGGCCTGTTTTCATTCCGCAGTTGGCTCCTGCAAAAGGCCTGGCGTCCCAGAGCCATATATGCCAAGCCATCGAGGACTCACCTTCTTCTTCAACCTCTCCACTCGTTTAATCAGCTGGTCTTTCTCCTCCTCCATCACCCCAATGTCCTGAAGTTGATGGGCAACAAACAGAGAGCATCTATAAATTTTAATAAATTTTTGAGGAACAAGGCTCAAATGTGGAAAGCGCCATAAATGTTGAGATTTATTGCACAAATTTCATTTTAACAGCAAAAAAGAAGGGAGACCACCCCTGGTAAATGAATATTGAAATATGATAAAAATGTTATATAATCCTAAATATATAATATATTAAATAATAATCAACCAAAAACCAATAATCTCTCTTTTGAGAAATAGTCGATTTATTAAATGGTTATATCCTTACTGAATGATTTCTAGTTGCACAAACATACATAGTTATTTTATGAGACATCATGGTGAAATTCATGAGCTCTGCAGATGTTTATGCTACTTAAAGTTTAATAGACAATCGTTTGGATAATGTTCTAAGAATCCATAATCACGTCAGAAATTTATAAACACCCCTAACTCTAATCACGTATTCACAGATGGACACCTCACAAGATCATGCCAGCAGAGAGGGCTCTCACGCCGCCCCATAAAAACCACCACTCAAACTGGACGGTCGAGGGGCCGTCAACCCCAGCCCACAGTATGCCCCCTCTTCCCGCTCACCCGCCGGATCTCAGCAGTGGAGAAGCCCGAGCTCCTCAGCTGCTCGCACTCTTTGTGGTGGTTCTTGAAACCTTCCACCAGCTCTTCATACTAGGAAACAACAGGACGGATAATCATCTTTGAAAGACCTTGCAAAGCGCTTCGTGAACAATCAACGGGAGAAGACAATTCTGAAGAGGCCTGGAATTTTAAACATTCTGCTGCCTTTGATGAGATCCCCCACCCAGAGAGGTTCACAGGTAAATGGGTTATGATATCCATCCATCCATCCTTTACCGCTTTTTTGGGTCGGGTCACGGGGGAAGCATTCTAATCAGGGAAACCCAGACTTCCCTCTCCCCGGCCACTTCACCCAGCTCCACTGGGGGAATCCCGAGGTGTTCCCAGGCCAGCCGAGAGACATAGTCTCTGCAGCATTTCCTGGGTCTGCCCCCGGGACCTCTTCACAGTGGGGCATGAACACAGAGGCTTATCAGATAGTATGTAAAATAGGTAGCAGTAATTGTCAGAATGCATGGTGTGAACAACCAATATATTTTCATATTTTACAAAGATTGGTAGCAGGTTCAGGTCTGTATGTTTATTCAACTGAACACAAACTGAAGACATTCAGGTCAAGTTGTTTCATAAAGGGAAGAACCACAAAATTATTGCTCTGGGGCCAGGGCTCTGTGTCTATGACCGGTTTAAACTACGTGGCTGGTAGAGAGTGTTTAACACTATTGGGCTCTTGAGCAAGGACCTCAACCCAAAATGCTGCACAGATGATAGCTGACCATTCATTCTGAGCCCAAACTTCAATCTCTCATCCATGTGTCTTAAAGAAGAGAAAGCTGGGACATGCAATAGCCTAGGAATTATTATATGTATACACAAAAGCAAAATAGAGATTTATCATCATTATTAAATCACTTAAGATGAATAAACCCCTCCTAAATCCTCTGAGAAGCCTTAGATATGTAACCTAATTATCACGTTAAAAAGAAAAAAATAAACTATATGATCAGTAAAAATTAAACCAAACATGAAATCTAATTTCCCCGTCTTGTGCTGCCTAGACCTGCTATTGGATCAGAGGTTTGAAGACGGATGGGTCTCCTTGCAACTGGCACTGACTCCCCGAGGGACAGGTCCAAACGGTGCACAGTGAGCCCACCTGGTGGTAGGTGTCAGCAACGACATCGTCTTGCATGAACTCGGCAGGCACCTCCAGCTTCACAAGGAACTGGGCCAAGTATGCCCTCTTCTTCAGCTCCGTGATCCTCGTCAGCAGCCAGTGTAGCACAGGGTGGACAACAGGCTTGCTGCCTGTCACCAAGCCCTGACGGAAGCTGCTCCTATAGCAGGAGAACCAGGGAGAAAGGAATACAGTTATTATGGGAGTATAAAGCAGAGGTTGCCCCGGACATTATGCCAACCTATCACAGGGCACACTCTCACTCCCACACACATTAGCTCAACCAGGGACACGGATACCCTGGCAGGTTCAGGGGTGCCCAGCGCTTCATAGGGGGCCCTGAAAATGAAAGGTAATAAATCGACGTAAGAAAAATTCGAGGGGGCCAAGGTGACATTTTGTCAGGGGGGCGAGAATTTCCAGCTATGCCCCAGCTGAAACTCACAGGCCACCTGCAGTTTACAGTGACCAGTTCACCTCATCTGCTCCTCTTTGAAGCGACCAAACAGGGTAAACACATTCATGCAAAGAGATGCAGATACTGGGCTGAGGTCTCATGGGAACCTACAGCACAAGGTGGGTACGGAAATAACGCTACCTGCAAAACCAGCAGAAGCTTTAATTTAAAGCAACATCCTGTGTTACTAGTTCCCTCCTCCAGGATACCTCAGAGACCGCTGGAACCCTCTACATACACTACCAGTCAAAGGTTTTCGTACAGCACAGGTTTTTACCACTTTCCCATTTATTTCATAGACTGGAGATTTTTTATTCTTGCCAAGCAGTGGAAAGTTGAGTGAACAACTATGAATGAAAGTATAAGTCAAATTAAACAAGTTTCCTTTATAAGATGGAAAGAGTATGAAACTGTGCATGTCTGACATCCTGTTAACCGGTTGTGTGGTGATGGCAGTTGAATTCTAGGCTGTCCTTTAACTTTAAATGCAATAGTTGATTGTTTCGTGGGATGAAATGGAGAAAAATTTAATGCCCCTTGTAGAAAGAATAATTTGAATTTGCTCTGCTGCTATAACTGCTAGAAACGGGCCACTTTCTCCCGTGAGGGTTCGCCTCGGTCAGACTCACGCCTCGGCAGATGCCCCGGGTGGTCTGTATTTCAGCGTGGCCAGCAAGGAGAACATTCGTCTGGCCGTTTGCTCAGGCATCTCCTCTCGGATATCAACGGCTTGCTGTAAGGTAAGAGGCCAACGTGAGATGTGCAAACCCCGGGGACGGGGGATTCAGGCAGTTTCGGGCCGGCGTGCGGGCGCACCTTGGGGTCGATCTCCGCCAGCACGTCATTGAGGGTCTGCAGGAGCTGCATGGGCTCCATCGAGTCGAAAGTGATGAGGTTCAGGTTCTTCTTGAACGGCTCTTTGTTGAGCTGCTCCACGATGAACTTGATCTGCTCGCTCATTTTATCCTGAATGAGGAAGGAGACCCGATCGCTAAACGCAGTACCTCATATCTACAATTTGTGTTACGTTCTGCTATTTATAATACATCTAATATATAATATAATCCCTTTTGTGTAGTTAACCTGCAAATTACAAACTGTACATTTACATTTACAGCCTGAACATGGGTGCACTAAACGTGGGAAAACGTACTTCTATTTTTTACGCACCTATCACTTAGCAATACGGTTAGTTGAGTTTTAATTTTTCTACTAAAGTTATATAAATCTGGTAATGAAACAAGTTCATCACGCTTCGTTATTGTAAGTTTTCTGTGCTGAGACGCAGCTTAGCTAGCTAACCTTCGACCAAACCTTTCCAGTATAAAGCAGATATTATATAAACCAGGCACTGTACAGATAATCAGCTCCCTTAACTTACTCTTTTTAAGCCGGGACGTGGGGTGTTTCTCCACGCAGATATATAAATTGAGGAAAACGGGCGGAGAGCGTCGTCCCTTCCTGCCCTGGAAACGGCGGATAGCGTCGATCGGTTGCTAACAGGAAGCGCCGCTTCAACTTCCCGTGATTTCGGGGATTGACTCCGGGCGCGTGCGAGTGTGCGCCAGTGGAGCTGTAGACGTCACGTGCGAACACGCACATATAAATGTCAGAAGTTCATAAAAATCATGGATGGATGCAAGCTGCATATAACAGCAACAACAACGATTATGATAATGAGTATATTATTATTATTATTATTATTATTATTATTATTATTATTATTATTATTAATCCCTTATTCCGTTCCGTAAATCCCTTGCGGCACCCATGCCCACCAGGGTATTCCCCTTATTGCAGTTGTGGCACAGTCGGTAGCAGCACTGTCTCACCCTTGCAGTGTAAGGTGTCGCATGGGTTTCTGTCTGTTACTCTGGTTTCCTCTCTCAATTTGAACGTCAATCAGTTAGGCCAAGCAAGAAAGATTTTTATTCCGGAGATTTTTCTCGCACTCGTTGCATTAAGTGTCAAAGAAGAATCCTCATATTTTAATCTCTTGGTAACACTTTACTTGATGGGGTACAAACATATAGTAATAATTCGGTTACTAGTGAAGTACAAATTATTAACAAAATCATGAACAAGAATAGTTGCTCCTTGAGATAAAAGATATGTCATGACTCGCTAATGATGAACAAGCATGAGATCAGTATTTCACCTGGTTATTCATTAGTTGCTCCTTCAGTTGTTCCTTGAGTAGTTCACAAAGATACAAAATTAACAGGTATAGTAACAAATATAGTAACTGCGTGGTATGCAAGATGCATCGTGATTTATTAAGGACGAATTGACATGAGATGAGTATGTAACTTAGACTTGGTTTGTGGATAAGTAATACATAAGTATTAGTATAATACTATATTAATTGTGCCCCGTCAAGCAAAGTGATACCAATATATTTATATTATTCATCCCATAGACCTAATTGACCGACATGGACATATAAACATTAGAAAATAAATCCCTGCAAATGTATTATCAATACAAACCACATTCAGAGCGAGACTTTAATGTCCCCACCCATACAGTGTCTGTTAGTCAAATATAATGACAAGAAAGAGCACGTTTTCTTGTAAAACCACTGTCATTTCATACCGATATAATCGGTTTATTCGTGTGCGTGTGCTTTCAAATATTGAACGCTAGATGGAGACAAACATGTAGTTTTTAAAAAAATCTTTGCGACGCGCTGCTACTGTAAGTTGTCGCGTAGCTTGTTGGGTTGATCACTGGAAATTGTTTTTTTAAAAAATCATCATTCTAAGTGCAAACTTAAATATGTTAATTGGCATACTATACATAGGCCTACATCTCTTTCCTTATTAAAATTAATATAATTAATTTTTCGTGAAACCGTTCAAATGACATACGAGTGAAATAACAATACATTTTGAATATTATCCACCATTCACAACGAATTAAAGTAATAGACGAATTAAAATAATAAGTTGGCCTACATTTATAGTCGGTGCAGCATGCTGAAGGGTTTGTGTTTTCTTTCTAATAAATGTAGGGTTTTAAACAACAATAGGCCTATAAGTAAACGAAAAACATAGAACATCGCAGGAAATGTGTAGGATACATAGGAAAACATTTTAAACAGCACAGACTATGCTATTTGTCAGATGTATTATTGCGTTATCATTATAATGATAATATGATAACTCTTAAGCTACATGGGTGAAAGGCTGAAAACATGCTTCATTTATAATTGATTAGTTTTGTTTGTTTAAAAATTCGTTATGGATAAACATATTTCAGTTTAATTTGATCCGAAATATTGATAATGTAGGTCGGTTGATCTGCGTGACACAAACACGTTTTAAATTGTCAGCCTTGCGAGACTGAACAGCTTCCCAGATCCTTCACAGGCACAGTCTGTGTCTTTAAGCAGAAATAAGCAGCGTCCATCGTAGCTGGTGTAGTCCCTCCCTTTCCTGCAGCAGTGAAATAGGGGGAAACCCTGAAAACCAGCGCCGGAGAAACGGAGCGCATTTAGTTAAAAATCCCAGCTAGCGTTTGCTGCAAAACCATGGGCTAGCGGGCTGAAAATAATGCTACAGCTAAGGGGTAGGCAGAACGGACACATGGGATTCAGAATTACTATCCAGGTCCCCTTTGCAGCTATTTTATTTTCCTGGACGCCACAAAAGAGGCTGAACCAAGCTGAAGCAAATAGGGATGAGCGCTGATGTTCGCCGATGAATGAAGAGAACTCCGTAACAGTGGAATAAACTGCGAGGGCGAAAGCGAAGAAACGTAGTATTCGGATATTCTGCTGATCGATACTTTTTTTTTTATTCCTTTGGACCTTTTCTCTGGGAAGCAGATGTTCCCATGTGATACATTGGGGGGTTTTCCGACCAGTTTTTGGATGCTGAGCGATAATATAATGCAAGCAGAAACCACGCGTTATGGATTTAAAATGATTTTTGCTACATTCCGACGTGTACAGTAAAGGATAAATTGTATTATTGTTGTTGAATATTCCGGGACAAAATAAATGAGGAAAATTTTAATGATCCAGGAAAGACAAAGTAAAACCCGGATGACTATCTACTCTAATCCTGGATGGATGTCTGTTGATGTACTTTACGGCACTGACAAGTTAACATTTTTAGTTGTGGCTGAAATAATAAATCGAGTAAATTAATTGACTGGAATTTCAATTGTATAGTGCTGTTAGATCGTTTACATTCGAGAAAATACCGTTCTTCTGTTAACAATGGTAGAACCTGTAGGTTTTGTTGAGGCTTGGAAAGCTCAGTTCCCAGAATCAGACCCCCCTATGATGGAGTTAAATACGGTGGGGGACATTGAACAGGAACTGGAAAGATGCAAAATTTCTATCCGGTGCCTAGAAATGGAGGTGAACAAGGAGCGCTTCCGCATGATCTACCTGCAGACGTTGCTGGCCAAAGAGAGGAAGAGCTATGATGGAAAGAGATGGGGGTTCAGGAGGACATCCCAGAATAATGAGGACGACCAGCCCTCTGGGAACGATGGCCATCAACGAGAGCTGGCAGAGGTGGACCGAAGCAGGGTTCCTGTTCTAGGGGAAGAGAAGTCCAGACCAAAGCCTCCCCTTGCTAAGAAGCCGTCCTCCCATGCTGAAGATTATGCACCCTCGTTGGCTGCAGAGACACCTCAGGGTGAAACTGAAGAGATGAACAGGTGTAAGTATTATGGAGAAGGCGATTCTGTTGGGCCCTCACCATCCCGACAGAGGGGAGGAGCTTCTGGGCGAAAACCCGGAGTAGCCACGGCACCTACTGAGAAGGAGGCGCATGGTGACGCCTCCCTTCAAGAGAGGTCCGGTTTGGGCGTGGGGGTTGCTGCCTTGCGCTCCAACTTTGAGAGGCTCAAACGGGCCAACTCACACTCTTCGGCAGAAGCCAGGGGTCTCTCTGAGAAACCGTTTTACGTCAACATGGAGTATCATCATGAGAAGGGGCTTGTGAGGGTCAACGACAAGGAGGTGTCGGACAAGATCAGCACCCTGGGCAGTCAGGCCATGCAGATGGAGCGCAAGAGATCCCTGCACTCTCTAGCGGGCTTGGGCGAGCTCCACCGGGCCAGTACCAAGGGGCGCTCCATCGAAACCAGCTGTGGCTACGACGCCGAGTACGAGGACATTGAACTCAACCCGCACTTCCTCAGGGAGAACATGGTGCGGGCAAATGGCAGCAAGACGGACCGTCAGAAGCGGGCACCGCCACGCAGGCAGACGTCGGACTTCCAGCCGTACACCAGTGTCTATGTGGGTGGGATGATGGGTGACCGTGGCGGGGACAGTGGGCACCTCACCTGGCCACGGAGGTCCTACTCGCCTGGGAATTTCGACGACGTCGGTGGCGGCTACACGCCGGACTGCAGCTCCAATGAGAACCTGACGTCCAGCGAAGAGGACTTCTCCTCCGGCCAGTCAAGTCACGTGTCGCCCAGCCCCACCACCTACCGCGTGTTCCGAGAGAAGAGCCGCTCGCCTTCCCAGCATTCCCAGCAGTCCTTTGATAGCAGCAGCCCCCCCACCCCCCAGTCCCAGAAACGACACAAACAGCAGGTGGTAGTATCAGAGGCCACCATCGTGGGAGTCAGGAAAACTGGGCAGATCTGGCCCAATGATGGTGACTCAACTCCTTCCAGCCGGGCATCACATGACAACAGCTTTCAAGGAGACATAGGTGGGTGCATGGTAAAAGCATTTTATGCTTTAAATAGTTCCATCTTGAAGTGATTGGGCCATTATAAGGGACATCTCCTCATGTTTCTGGCGGTAACATTGCACACACTCCTGGGTCTTCCGGGTCATTTGTAGTATTATTCTGGCATGGTTTGTGGACACAAGAAATTGTAATGCCCTTCTTTCATGAACATTTTTCCGTGGCGTTATTTGCTTTTATATTGAAGACGCCGCGCAACAACATTGCCGACGTTTTTCACCTTGTAAGCACAGTCGCTGTTTTAATTTTATTCCCCCCCCCTTTTAATTGTGGCAGCGCTGGTCTAGCGCTAATGTGGAATTCTGCCATGCTGGATCTGTGTTGCTGACGGCGCTGTGGGAGGGGGACGGGATTGCGTTCGCTGCTCTAGGTACCGGCACCCCGCCTCGCCCCGCCCTCCAGATCTCCGGTCGAGTTGCAGTACGCTGGCACAGGTAGCCGATAAACGAACGAGGGGAGAGGACGCCTAAATCATTGTGTGCTGGGAGTTTTGTGTGGCTTAAAATACGAGTTACGTTTGAAAAAAAATATTTACCTCTATGGTCAGTTTTTGAATTAGAATTATGACCAGAGCACATTGCAGTTGAACGCATTTTTCATTGTGTATAATGAATTTCCGTTCAGTAGGAATCTAACAAATCCATTTGGGATTTAAACTGGCCCATAGTAGAAGTATTATAAGTGAACAGTTTATGAAAGTATTGGAATGATCCGAAACTGCTGTGTTGTTTTAATTAAATGGGTCTTATTTTGGTGGTAAGCTGCCATTGTGGGTTCCTGTGGTGGGTGCGTGTGACCTGAAGCACCTAGATGGCGTGGCTTCGTGCCCCTTTCCCCGATTCCGCGTTTGTGTGGGGCGGGGGGGTGTCGGGTGTCTGTTCCGGAGGGGGAGCAGGTGATCCAGCTGGCATCCATGCAGATTCATCCTGTGCTGTTAAACTAGAAACCAGCCTGTCTGCCTCCAGTGGTTTCGGCAAGTTCCTTGCATCGCGCAGTTAGGTGGGAGTTTGGGGGGGGGCTGACATGTTTGGGATCCCGAGTTTGGGAGAGGTTTCTGGCAGCCTGCCTTCTCTCTGGCAGCGGCCCGTGGCTGCGCTCAAGGGGCGTGGTTTCTGCGTGCAGTAGGGTGTGCCCGTCCTTTATCTGTGCACTGCGTTTCGGGTCGTTTGGACAGCATGCCAAGGCAGATCTGTAAACCCGCTGCTTTCGGTTAGAATTCTGATCCGTTTATCAGGCTAAATCTCATCGATATATTCAATATCAATTTTAGCATAAGAAAGAGGAAAACTTTATAATGGCGTTGTATGCTGGTTATTGTTTATTGTATTTATATTTCTCTTGTATTTTTTTAATTTAATTTTTTTTTTGTATTTATGTTTTACTGTTTAACTAGGGTTTGCGAGAAAACGCTATTTCAATTCTCTGTGTGTTATATACATATGGCAGAATTGACAATAAAACTGACTTTGAGGTGTTACCTCATACCTCTGGGGTTCGAATCGCACCTCTGCCCTGAGTCTGTGCAGTTTACATGTTCTCCCCGAGTCATCTAGGATTCCTGCAGCTGCTGTGGTTTGCTCCTGCAGTCAAACACATGCAATTAGGCATATTGACACTGCTAATTTGTCTGATTGTGTATATGTTTGAGCCTTGGTATGTACCCCTGCCTTGTGTCTCTGCTTGACGAGGAAAAGTAGTTAGAGGAAGGATATATGGAAAGCTGAGATGAATGAATATGCTTGGAGGTTATCAGGTGTTTTTGAATGGGGGTGTGTCTGCAGTTTCTAGCAGTATGAGATTCCTGCTGGGGTTAAAAAATGGCCAAAGATGTGTTTCAGTGGAGGGGGGGCACTGTGGTTACAGGTAATGCCAAGTGCCCCGCCTCCATGCTTCTCCAATGTGTCTGTCTGTCCCCTTTACCCCCCCCCCCCCCCCTCCAAGCCCTGGCTGCAGGTCTTTGTGCTCTTTGTATCACTGAGGCTTGGTGAAGGTCCAGGTGGGGATGTCATGCTTCCCCCCCCGGAAACCTAGGCCCCACCATTGTGTATCACCACACCTCAGAATGGCTGACTCCAGGAACATTCCGGAGGGTCCATTGATACGACCACCGCCAGCCCGGCATCCGTCTGTAAACCCATCTGCTGGAGGTGAAACCTGGCCATCTTTCTGGGGCTGATTAGCAGAATGATGTTACATTGTTTTTACACCCTCTCTGGAAAACAGAAGATCAGTCTGCTTCCAAGATTTAATAGTGGATTAAAAATGTGTCTCAGGCCGTCTGAAGATCTCTGTCATTCGATTAGCTGTGTCTTTAGTTCTGGTGCTGCAAACTTTGAGTTTTGACATGGTGTAATCTCAGCCGGCAATATCGACCCGGTGTTTTCTGGCCGTGCAGTAGATCTGACATGTTTTGTGGTAGCACTTTCATACTGGGAATATAACTGTCATCATTCTGCCAAAAACAACATTATGAATAAGGTGTGAAGTTGTTTTTAAAATTTCTCTCCTTCTCCTGTGCTCATGTCTATCGCTCTGTCTCTCTTTCTAGCTCCCTCTCTTTTACTCTTCTCCCTCTTTCCATTCACCCCCCTCATAATTCATATTGGCAGACTTCCTCTCTGAACGCCTGGGTCGTATTTGTCTGTTTTCCATCTGCGAGGTGTTTGGCGGGCCGGGCTCGGATTAGGGGGCAGGGAATCCTGAAGCGTGCAGCCACACGGACAGCCCGTTTGGCGACGGCCTTTAGTGTGCCGTGTTGCCCCGGCGACAGGAATGAGGAAGCCCATGTGATCCCAGAGAGGCCTGCACTTTGAGTTCCGGAATGTTCCCATGTGTCTCCTTGTTTTCACCCAAAGAGGTGTTTTTTTGCCCTGCCGCTCAGTTCCTGGTTTTCTGTTTTTGTTGGGGGGGGGCAATGCTCTGCTGGTCCAGCCAGGATCGCTTATACAAGGAAGCTTTGATACCAGCCTGTGGGGTTGGATCTGGTGTTTTCAGTGCTGGGAAGTCTGCTTTCCGCTAAATGGTGGAAGGGATCCCATCCAGGTGCTTGTGGTCCAGGACCCTGTGTCGTGACCCCCACCCGCGCCTCCCCTCCCTCGGGTGTGACTCCCGCATTGTGCACCCTGTGAGTCTGGTGACCGCGATTAACCCTCCCTGTCTCCTGGCACCCCAAATAAATCCCACTCAGCGTTTGTTTCCTGAGAATGGTTACTCTCCTGTTTGCCTCCATTACTCAGGTCAGGTCCAGATTATTACTGTAATTCCTGTGTGGAGGAACCATCCAAACAGAACCCATCCATCCATCCATAGAATTCTATGGAGTTTTAGAGGGTGGGATGTTGATGTATTGATGAGGATGGGATTGATTTAGTCTACATTCTTGCCACGTATTGGGGGTGGTTGAATTTTGGACATGAGGTAACAGTCCTGACAGCACTTTAATTAAACTAGTTATAAATGGAACTGCTGGTTCGTTTCCTGACACGCATCCTCGGCACCCCCTGGCTGTGTGCGCACACTGCATATTTCTGAGGTCCTGCTGTATGTAGTGACCCCCACCACAGTCGACCTTAGCATGTGATGAGTAACAAGGGGGAAGACAAATGTTTCTAAAAATTGTGCTGAACTAATTCCCTCACCGAGGGCAGAAAAGAAGATTAAACAAAGAATCATTTGCCCCTGTGTGGTGATTTGTGCCTTAGCGGGTTAGGGGGCAGTGTCTGTTTCTGTAAGGCTGTGGCTTCAGATCCTCCTGCTTAATAATCATAAATCTGCCCCCTTGTCCCTCACTGCTGCAGGGTGGCTGTCTGCCCCTCTGCTCTCACCTCTATGAGAGCACTATGTAAGGATGGATGATATGGCAAAAATATCATATCACATTTTCTTTAGGCACAATCGCAATTCACGATTTTATCACTTTGCTTTTCATGTGGGCTTTTAAGGTTGTTTTACAAGTTACAAGTTGAACAATAGTCAAACTAATTCCCCTGTTTTAAAAAATACAGCCTTATAAGGTAACAAAACCTAACAGGAAAACACTCCACATGCTGTTTTTGGTGTTACTTTTGAGGTGTTTGAAAAGGTTCATCATGCTGCCATCTGACACTTGAACCTAATCTTTGCAAATTTTGCAAAGAATTGTTGTTTGCACAGGAACAGTGTTCTTGAAAATCCAGGCATGTTTTATGTTACCGATGTCAAACTCTTTTGAGGGACCAAATCATCCATGTCATTGATGTTGCCCAATAGGGTCTGTATTGCACATTGGGATGAGAGCCTGAGAGGAGAGAGGAGGAAATCACACTGCCTACAGTTTGCTATCGCCAGTTTATTGGTCTGTCGAAACAGATTTGGCTGACAGAAGAAGATGCTATAGAACTGCAACTGTCTGCACTGTAGCGCAATACTGACGATCTCTCCGTAAAGGCAGATCGTGGAGATATTTTAATTGTTTGCCTAATATCATCAAATCACACACCCCTACCAGTATTTAAATGTGTGCCTGTGTCATTGGGGTTTGCAAAAAACTATCCAAATTTCCCACAGGGGTGAAAAAAATACCTGTTTTACCATCAGATCATCAGCCCTAGGCATTTTCTTTCATTCATTTGATAGATGGGAGAGTCCGAAACTCAGGGGCTTAAAGTCAGAGGTCACGCAAATGGAGTGGGTGAGACTTATTGTTCTGGAAATTTACGGAAATCAATATAAAATAATCAATCACGGGTATTGCATGTGAGGGCAGTGGACAGTCTGAGGGTGTCTGTGAACTGCAGTCTGGCTTCTGTCTGCCGACCAGCTGAAATCAGCACAGTGCTGACACATGCAGTGGCCTCTTATCCTTAATTCTTCCTGCCGAAATGGATTTATCAGTTCCCACTTACCACACCAATGTGGGGAATTTATGGCAGATGCTGATAACCAATTTATTTTAGTCCAGTATTACTAGGTAATTGAACCAAGTTACATTTAATAAACCGTTTTATTTTGTTATTAAATAAAGATCCCAAAAAATGTCATTATTTAACCGATTCTGAAATATGGCTATTGGGGTCTCCCTTGACCTCATGAGTGGAGTGGGGACTTGCTTTCATTTCCACAGCATGTTTCTGAAGTTGGTTGTGGGATTTTGCTACAAATTTAGCTACAGATTGCCTCAAGACTTTGTTTTTCAAGATTTAATTTGGCGCAAGTTTTGTGTTTTTTTTTTTTTTTTTTTTTTTTTTTTTTTTTATAAACTTTTATAAGAAAAATGAAAAATAAATTAACCAATATTTGTAATCTTTGCCTTTTTTTTTTTT
>JAODKE010000043.1:4371640-4386204 GCA_026779605.1 Mormyrus hasselquistii
TGACGGGGTGTGTGTGGGGGAGGTAACAGCGGGGGGGGGGGGCTTACAAAGCTGTCTGCTTTATAGTTTGCCAACATTTCAGCCGTCACTCAGTATGTGGGATCCAAAGATAACAACCAACTGTGCGCCTGGCGGCACACTCTGCTGGGGGGGCAGTACCAGGTGGTGTGGCGCAGCGCTGACGGCCTGCTTTGGGGGAGGCTGAGGTTTTGGTTCGGGGTGGGAGCTTTGACGGTGGGGTGATGAAGCTGTACCCATTCGCGTGGTATAGAACCTCTCTGTTCTCTGTGCTGAGCAGTTCCATGTCCCTAGTGTGAACTTATCCTTGACTGAATACTGCTAGAGTGCATTTAAAATAAGCAAAGTAAGTGCATTTTTTATTTGTTATAATGATTGTTATAACAAATAAAACAAATAAATTTTGTGTATGTTCATGACAGAGCATAGCAAAATCTAGGAATAAGGTATAGTCCTGAGATTCTTCCCCCCACATAGGCCCTGCCCACTGCCGGCTCCACCCACTGCCAGTCCCATCCCCCATCCTACACACAAAGGCCCTGCCCACTGCTGGCTCCGCCTTCTGCTGGCTCCACCCACTGCCAGCCCATCCCACCCACATAGGCTCTGCCCATTGCTGGCCCCACCCTCTGCCAGCCCTGTCTTTCATCCCTCCCACATAGGTCCTGCCCATTTCCACCCTCACTTCCCATCTCACTGCCTTCCTGGGGTCCTGTCTACCACTGCCTGGGCTGGTGGTTCTGGTGTGTGATATCACGGTTACCTGGCAGAGGGGGTTCTCGTCCCAAGGGATGCTGGGTAATTGTTCTTCATGAGCAGTGTCTTTATCTGCAGGGAGAGAGCTGCTGTTTTCACAGGTGTCCTCCTGTCTGCTTTGGACTGCTGACGTATGCGTGGTCACCCTCGTCTTCTCACATGGCCAGGCCGGTTTTTCCTGTTCGATGATCAGAAAGGCTGTGTTTCACTGATCTTTTGACCTTTGGGTCTGTCTGGCTCCGTGGCCTAATTAGCACGTCTGTCTCCGTAGCCATTCACAGGCTGCTTTGCATCCTCTCACCAGTAACGATGCTGCATTTTAAGTGATTAAACCCTGCAGGATGAGCTGAGCCGCATCTCAGCATCTGATCATGAATGGAATGCTTCGCAGGTCATCTGTTGCCATGGTAATAGACGCGTGCTTTCTGCGCAGTATTAAGTTGTGAAGTGGCCTCCTCCCCTGGGTCCTGATTTGAGTGGGGAGGTTGTGACTGGTACCCACAATGGCCCAGGTTTTCTACATCTGTGATGCCTTAAAGATGGCTGCGATTTAGGTTCCCTGCCTTTTTTGCATATGCGAAAAAGTGAGAAGCCCTCAGCGTTTGTCTGTCTGCTCTGATATTGTGCTTAAACAGCATGAGGGGTCTGCCTGGGTTGATTTATTTTCTGTCGCCTTTCTGTTTCGAAGCCTTTTGAAAAGTGTTACATCAGCCCACACATCTGTTATGACGTGTCATTATCATTTTACCGCATCATCTATTCGTCACTGCTAGGGAATACAAGCTCATGTTTGTATCCATTCATTTCTATGGGCAATACCTTAATTGCAGCAGTGACAACCTTAAAACTGAGTTTCTGGGGACTGAAAAAAATGGACATTTGGTCCCCACAGTGCAATTTGTACATCACTCTCGCTCTCACACACACACACACACACACACACACACACACACAGAGTTACACCGAACCCAGGACTTTGATGCCGTCATGCTCCCGTGCCCCAGAGGGTGTGGTTTTCTGCCAGTGTGAAGGGTGGTGGACCATCCCTATTCTTTGTAGATTCTCCTTTGATGGCTTACGGCTCTGCAGCCCAGGGATGAGTGTGTGTGCACATCCTAATTGCAAACAGCTGGTTACTGACTTCTGACACTCAGCTGGTTTTACCCTGGCCTTGATTACCAGTGACTGCTGGGAGTTCATGCCCCCCCCCATCCCGCCCCATCCTACCCGCCTGGTGGGTAGAGAACCAGCCATCCCTAGAAGGGCTGATGTCACAGGATGATGTTGTGTTCCACACCTCTCCTTTCCCTTCCACCCTTTCCCAGAATCCTCTTTGATATTGCGCGACTATTACTTAGTGCCTGACTCAAAATATGCCACAAAACTCTACTAAGGATGAAAACAGACAACATAGTATGTATAAATATGGGAGTGTTTTGACTTTAGATTTTGGCGATGAGTCTGAGCAGCAGGGGCACCTTAAAGGGGGGAAGAAGGATGATTCCAGGGGCCCCTGATTGACTGGGGCCAAAAAAAAATAAGAACATGATTGAATTGGTCTGGGTTGGGGGCCCAATATGATATGTTTTCATGGGGCTCAGAAACTCTAGTGGCACCCCTGGTGGGTGGCACAATAATACTGTCCCTTTACCTCCAGCACGGAGGGTTTGAATTCCACAGGATAGACAGTTAATATCTGTTATTTACTGAAAGTGACCTGAAGAAGGTGAATGGTGGCACAGCATGTTGTCATCGTTGTTGCTTTGCTCACATCTGTGAAGGTTCCACAGCCCCTTCGCCACAACAACAAGTGTGTTTCCGTTTTCCACCTGCTCTGCCATTATTCAGCGTCACCTTGCCGTTTGCGTGTCCCTGTCACCTGCTGTAACTCTTCATGCTCCCTGAACCTGAAAACTGTCACCAGAAATGGAACTGTAAGGTTGTGACCTGCCACCCTAGAAACGTGTCTCTAGGATTCCCGAATTTGTTTGCTGAGGTACCCGTGACTCCAAATTCCAGTACCATCTGATTGGTTGGTCCCGCCTTCTCTAGTTGCTTGGACCCACCTCCTCTGCAATCTGATTGATTGTCTCTCTAACCAATCATTTTTCCTTCTGCCCTTAGAACATTTTTGTGTAAATAAAACTCCCATGAGCTGCTCTGCAATTTGAGGCTTCTAGGATCTTAATCCCAGGCTGGTTGTCACTCAATATGTTTACATGCACAGCTAAGTCCTTTGAGCTTGTTACTACTGCATTTTTTCTCTGGTTGACCTATTATGCCACAGATGTAAAAAAAAATAATAATAATGGATGTGTGCACAAATGAAGTGACACAAGCTTTAATTGCGATCTGGTCGGAAGAACAGATACAACAAGATCAGGACAGCATAACAAGTATGACAACTATGACAACACAGTATTGGGAATTTTTCAAATATTGCAATGGAATTTTGTTGCAATAAATATTGGGGTATTTATGAAACAAAATACCACAAACCTGTCTAGGAGAGATTCAAATACCAAGGATGAAAATTAAAATGATTGTCTCAGGGAACTCATGCAGTGCTCGTGCAAGAGCAGCGGAGGTCAGCTTTAAACTGATTTTAAACATGAATAAAAGTCTTAAAAATGAATAATCGTTACAATTGCAAAACTTGCTAGGTTCTTTTTTCCTGTGACGGAGCAAAAATGTTTTAGAGAGACTTAAACTCCTTGTGTTATAATATCTGTAACGAATTGAAGGTAAGAAAAAGCCTGATCTTAATGTATCTGACTAGCGATGTAAGAATTGAATGTTCATAACATTCGATGTTGGTATTAATACCGCACATCGCCAAACCCTATTTTTCAGTACAAAATACCATGTCTCACGTTGTCATTTGGCGTCGGTACCAGTTTTTATGCCAGTGGAAAACCAACACCTTGAAGTACCATGCTTTTGGTTCCTTTTTGAAGTACCAAATGTACGGTACCTGGTGCGGAGGAAAAGCGCCTTTTGGTTCAGTGGTGAATTGGACAGCTTTACACCGCTGTAAGTCCAGTTTTAGTCAAACACAATAATTCGATTTTCTTAGCGTGCATGTAAACATAGTGACTTTGTTTCAGGTTCTGCATCAGTCAAGGCTGATTCTAAGTTTTTTTTTTTTTGAAAGATTGGGGGCATAATTTATCTACAAGGGCCAACCTGCATATGTTTTGAATCTGAGTGCCAGGGCAGGTGGTACTCTGGGGGCAATGAACTGTTTCAGTCCCATTGGGGACTGAAACGGGGAATTAACGACCGCATGGGACCTCAGTGATTCCCGCATCTCGCACTACTCTCCCACTCTCCTGATTCGCTGTGCTCGCCAACAGTAACAGTCAGACTACATCTCCATCCTTTTCTCCCTGTGCTCCTTCGCCTTTCCCCTATGACGCCATTCCAGGGAGCGTCACGCAAACAGTCACGCGACTGGAGTCGCCCGTTGGCGTTTTGGTTGCGTGTCTGAGCGTGACGCCTACCGGTCGTGTGAGCATGACATAGGTTTGATGAGAGGTCTCTGACTGTGATCTTCGCCCCGACCCTGATGACTGAATGACAGCATAGCCGCTAATCCAGCGAGCAGCGTGCCCTGCCGTTAGCCGTTAGCCGTACTGCACTAAGGACCCAGCATGTTGACGAAACACATCTGAGGGTTTTTGACTCGCCCCCCGCAGCACCCTGCTTGACCGGAGGCCTTCAGTGGCCCAAATGAAGATCCATTCAGTGGATGGACACCCCCTCCCCCCCCAGTTTTTTGGGAGATGCTGCAGTGAATCAATAAACATGTAATCAGAAAAGGCTCTTTGTCTCCAGCTCTCACTCTGGCCCAGAATGTCTGCCTGTATTTCTGGTTGTTAGTCACTGTATTGTGCTTAATGCAGGCAATTCCGCATCCGTCTGAGGTGTTTGCCCACTGGACGGGTGTATTGTAGCTTTTGCCGGTCATATGTTCCCATTAATGGAATGAAGCGGCCTTTTGTGTGTGTGTGTGTATACATGTGTGTTTATGAACACATTCATTTAAAGGTTTTTGGCCTCAGCTTATTAGTGTTACCATGGTGATGTCTTTGACCT
This sequence comes from Mormyrus hasselquistii, assembly GCA_026779605.1. Classification (NCBI taxonomy): domain Eukaryota; kingdom Metazoa; phylum Chordata; class Actinopteri; order Osteoglossiformes; family Mormyridae; genus Mormyrus; species Mormyrus hasselquistii. The sequence continues at coordinate 4,376,513 of JAODKE010000043.1, forward strand.
GATAAATTATGTGTTTTTTTTCTGCTGGTGTTAGTGGCACTTGGGGTGATCGCCTTGGATAACGAACTGGACCCCTTAGCTGTACCCACTGATTCTGGAAAGTTCCGACTGAACGTGAGACTATGTTCTGGGCTCTCGCTACACCCTGGGAAGGCACCCGGAAGGCAATTAACAAATGATGACAGGTTTTTCAATCGCTGCTGCAGTCTGATTTATGTGTTGGCTTGCGAGACCGTTTTAGAGGAGGGGGGGCTGGATTCTAGCTGCTCTGATGGGATGGAGGTGGCAGTTGGGGGAGGTCCATGTTAATTTGACGGGAATGACTGAAGGTCGAGACGGAGCGAGCCAGAGGCTGCTGGTTTCCTGATTCTTTCTTGCTTTATTCTGAGCACGGGCCTCCCCCCCCCCCAGGCAGACAGTGACAAGGCCGCCTGGCCAGGAAGACCGCAAGATCAGGTATCTGCGAGGCTCAGCACTGCAGCTCTGGGACAGTGACCCGTGTGGGAAAAGGAGAGTGTGGACTATTCTGGGGTATGGCTCTGGGAGTTAGGACCTTGTAATTGGAAAGGTGTCAGTTGAAATCCCAGGTTCGGCATAGCGATTTTTCCACTGGCCCCTCGAGCAAGGACCCTAACTCCTAGCTGCTCCTGGGATTGTCTGATCCTGCTTTTTCAAAGTGCCGCTAAGTAGGTTAAATGTAAATGATCACGGAACTCTGGACCTCTGTCGCCTTTTCCCATGATTCCCAGCTCTAAAGGAGACTCACCCACGGCCGATTTACCTAGGCAACTCGAGCCATCCCACAGGTTCCATGCATGGGTCCTGAGAGTGTTACTCCGCAATTCACCACTACATCTGTCAAGAAGTTGGTTACACATTATTCTATTAATGAAAGGTTTTAGGCCGAATCTGAGCTTCACACGCTGTTTTTGTTTTGAAAACTGCAGCCAGTATGAGCGTGGACTTGCAGGCACATCAGGCTCCGCCTAGAGCAGTCCCAGGCTGACCTGCCCGCATTTCGCTAGAATAGCACATGAAAATGTGGCCTAGGCAATCGTAAGTCAGCTTTCCAGCTATATCATCCATGAGTCATTTTCTACACCCCACGCCTGATAGAGAAGTTCTGGTTGTAGTTGTTTGGAGAGCCCAGGAATCTAGACCATTAAAGGGTGGGGGGGGCGGGGTGGGGGGATGGCCACGGGCAAAGTCACCCCGCGCCGTCAGGAGGCCAGTCTATGAATGCATGCCGCACACCCCTCCCCCTCGCCGTCTACCTGCCCCTGCGGTCTGACGGATATGAAGAGCAGGAACCACAACGGGGACAATGTGTCTGAGGAATGTGCAGGTCACATGTTAATGGATGAGCTGTCAGACTTAGCCCATAATGCCATCGTTAGCAGATTCAATTAGGACAGGACTGCTGCTAGTCTGTGTGTGCAACTGTGTGTGTGTGTCAGTGTGTGTGTATCTGTCTGTCTGTTTGTGTCTCTGTGTGTGTTTTTTTGTGTCTGTGGACTGAGGAACCTCTTCATAAACAGCTATGACAGTAGACAGTGTCCTGTCTGTCTGTGTCTCTTTGTCCTAGTCCACTGTAGCTGTGCCGTTTGTCTGCCTCTCCCCCTTTAATCATCCTCTTCTCTGTCCACATTCATGCTTGTATCCTCTGCTTCGTTTATTCATTCTCTCTTCTGTCCACAGTTGTTTTTCTGTCCTCTGCAATGTTTAAGGAAGCTGAGGAATCTGGGCAGTTTTCAGTTCTCTCAATTTCATGAAAGGAAGCCTTTTTCTGGTCCCGCAGGTCTAGTGTGGGTGGGGGGGACTGAATCAACATGGGGCAGGCGTTGGCGGGGGCCAGCTTGGCGTGAGGGGGGGTGTTGGGGGCTTTAGAAGGCCTTATCTATGGCACGTGTGCCCCTGCTAGGACAGAGCATCTTAAATAGGAAAGTAAGAACAGGATGTGATCAGTCCGGTAGGTCTTACCATCCAAAGCTCCTCCCAGTGGGCAGCACCAGGGGAGGAGCTAAAAGCTGACTTGGGCAGCAGCTCCCAAAAGGCAACGCTCTGTGACTATGTGCTGACGGAAGCCTTGAGCGTTCCTGGTAAACGATGATGCCGCTTATTTTCTCAAAGCCCCCCCCCCCCTTCCCGCCTGTGTTATTTGCACTTGATTGGGCCTCTTGGCTGGCTCATGCCTGGGACTTTTGACAGATGTGCATCGCATCTCGGAAACATGACGCCCTCCCGGCGATAGCTTCCGGATCTGGGAGGCGGTTTGCGTAATGCGCTGCGTTGACTTGTGCGATAGTGTGCGCGCAGTGACTCTGTGGCGGTGGAGTCATCAATGGTGCTGCTGGGAGGGATCTGAGGGGAGGGGGGGTCTGGAGATGAAGGCAGAGGTGGAGAGCCCCCTTGAAAATAAAGCATTCAAATTAGTAGGAGCCGGTCACGACCTCACCAGGTCAGCTGATACGAGCGCTGATGCTCCAGGGACGTGCTGAATGCCTCGGCGGGTGTGAGAAGCGGGGGGTCCTGTGTCATCTGGATGCCGGTCAAAGGCCTTCCCATGTTTATACCTCACCAAAGCTGCTTGCCGTAGCACACGTGTACGCACCGTCCCGTCGTATATAGCATTGTCTGGCGGCCCAGAGTACATGTGTTAAGTGCTTGAGAGGAGGTTGAATCTTTTGTACATGTCACAGATGGGATTATAGATCCATGAAACACGGCCCTCTGATTCTAGAAGCTGGTTCGTTAATAATTTAGTCTCTTAGCAGATGGTTTTATCCAGAAGCCCTAGTCCGTAGTTTTACATTTAATATTTAATTATGGAATTCGGGGGCATGGTACAACAGCAGCTCATGGGCATTGAACCGATATCCTTCTGGTTCCACTCTCGAGCTGCCCTGCTGCTTAGTGCTCTCGGGGGCCTCTGACCCCAAACCACTGCTCATTGTCTGCTATCTTTCTGCCACCACCACTTGTTTTTTCTTTACCCCCCCCCCCCCCTCAATGGGGGCTCGCCTATGACTCACTCTTCTTGTAAGTGCTTCCCAGTGGTTCTTGGGAAGCCCCTCCCCCATGCAAAATGAAAATTAAGCTCTATTTGCCATTTGCAGAGGTACATTGGTGGAGTGTCACGGCGACACAGTCCTTAGTTCTGTTACCAAACCTACTGTAGGACCAGGGTTCAAACCCCCTCTGTTGTTCCGTGTGTGTGGGTGCATGTGTTCTCCCCATGTCATCGTGGGATTTTCTCCACCTTCCCCGCCACTGTCCAAAAACATGCTGAGGTTAATTGGAGTTACCAAATTACCCGTAGGTGTGCCTGTGTGAGTGAATGGTGTGTGAGTTTGCACTGCCGTGGGTTGGGGCCCCATCCTGGGTTGTTCCCATTGGCTCTGGACCCCCCATGACCCTGAATAGAATAACTGATCACAGACTGTTGATGGATGGATGGACAAGTACATTGAAATGCTTTTTTGCCACATTTCTCATCTTTCTCTTCGTATTATGCAGGTGAGAGTGAAGCTTGGGATTTGAGCTGTATATCTGGAGTCCCTGGGGCATCTTGTGGGGGGGGGGGCATTCTGTTGAAAGTTTAAGTGGCTTGCAGAGAGGTCTAACCTGCTGAGCCACAGACCATCAGACCATACCCAAATGCGCAAGAATTCATCACTTCACCTTCCCTTTGGTAAGATCCTGAAAGAAAGATTGCGTGTGATTGATTAGTGTGTGTTTTTTTTTTTTTGTCTATGGGTCAGTAGTTTCAATAAGAGCTACTAGTGAAGCCTTTTTGAAGATGAGAAGATTAACAGTGTGTGTTTGTTGAATTCCAGGGGAAGATTCTTATGAATATGTAAATATATATGCCAATGATGGGGGGTTGATGGTGCTCCCAGAGGCTGTTTATTGTGTGTGTGTGTGTGTGTGTGTGTGTGTGTGGGGAGAGGGGGGATTTTAATTGCTCTAACCTCAGGGAGAAGTGAGGAAGGTGAGAGAGGATAACATCTTGCCTGTTTTTTGTATGTGTGCGTGATCATCTGTTACTGGTCCTGGTTCAGGTTTTATTTTTGGGGTGAAACTGATTGAGTTAAGGCAGCTGATATGAAGTCAGAAGTTCACAGTTCACATACAGGGCTCCTTGTGCCTGTGAAATCAAAGAATTTTATAGTATTACAAAGCATTCTTGGGAATTCCCATTTTTTGTAGAGAAGCATTGTTTTTTAAATTGACATTCTAAAACGTTGATGCAGCATTGCAGTCATCTTTCAGTGTGACGTTTCCCTCAGAAATGACATGCATTAGCATGGTGTTTCTCGACCCTGTCCTGCAGACGGGCTCCCATCCAGCTCCTAGCACCCCCTGAACTAAACACCCAAGAAATGAAGAACACAGGGTACCTGGTACAGGAGCACTGGGAGCTGGGAGGGAGCAGAAATGTGCGCCGGTGAGGACTGACTGGGTTCCTGGAGTTTAGCCTGAACGCTTTGTCATGGTTTCTCCAGTTGCTGTGTCTTTCTATGGTGGATGGTTTCAGTCTGCACTGGTGGCCTGGTGTTGCACCCATGCCTTTCTCCTGGTGACAGTGGGAGATTGTCGAGGCGATCTGTCACCTTCATATTCCTGGGGATGCATTTTGAGGAAGCCATGAAATGGATCCCTTTGCATTACCAGAATGCTCCTCTGCCTCAGGGTCAGTCATGACCTAGCTTGGTCCATATACTTGTACATTTCTGTAACAGATTATAAATATTGGCAGATCATTAACACAAAATATTTCCCATGAGCCTCCACTGTCCTCCAGCTTGTGATTTGGCCGTGTCTTGCGCACTGCTTGTTTCAGAGTGACTCATTTGCCGGTGTCTGCCTCCTACTGGCGGCTTATCTCTGTGCTGTACTTTGGTCTTTGGAAATCTGTTAGTTTGATAGGGTCCCATCTGGCTAGTATGTAAATAGGGAAAAGCAGTCATTGACTTCTCAGCGAGTAGGAACCTTCCAGAAGGGGAAGATAAGAATAACAAAACGCCAGGGAGTGGAGATGGCCCACTGACAGCAGTTTCTCCACAGCCAGGGTGGAGAGGAGCATTGCCTCTAGAGAAAGGGACAAAGGTCTCCCTGGGTGGGGGTGGCCAGATGGACCTCCTGCAGATACTGCCATGGTACGTGCTGTATTACCAGGACCCAAAGACACATGCAGCACCAGCAGTGTGTTGGATCCTGACAGCTCTATTAGGCTGCTTACATCAGACACGGACGCTGTCCAAAAAACTTCAGATCGCAAACTGCTCAATTATGGAGACAGAAACTGGGACTGCTGGCTCAGGATGATTTTTGTTTTTTTTTTAATCAAATTTATTTGCTGGTGTGATGGAGGGATTGAGAAAGGGGGGGGGCTGAGTGGCCTTCGGAGCAGCTCTGGGCTTCTAAACAAAAGTAGCAGGAGTTGTTGTCCTTGGCCCTGCCCTGCCAAGCCTCCCCAGGGAAGGGCCAAGCCCAGGTGACTAAGAAATAGATGGTAACTTTGACACCATGGTGGACATAGATCTCATGGCTTGCTTTTAATCTTCTCCCCGACCCCCCATCGGCTAAAAAAAAAATGTTTTTTTTTTTTTCCTTTCTCTTTTTTTTTTTTTTTTAAATAAATAATAATGACTCACACGGTTTGGCTTTGCATAGCATTAGAATTCTTTCATTTAGTCTGTGGTCCTTCAGTCTGAAGGAAGAACTCTTTCTATAGAGGTTGTAGGAGGAAGCGACACAGTCATTCTGGAGAATTTTGTGTCACAGGGGTGGGGTCACTGAAAGCTGATTGGCCTCCGGAATGCCTCAAAACATTTAATTGGCTTATGATAAGGTTGGTCCCTCTGTATGAGTTATGGTATGACCCCCACCATACAAAACCCTAAAATGAGCCCTGGCATCCTGGAGCCTTTTTGAGCAGACAGAATCCTTCCCGGTCTGCGTGGGAATTGTGGGCGTGAGGGGCAGGGGATGGGGCGTGCCCTGTCTGGTTCGGAAAGGTGACCTCGCCACAGAATCCCCTATAAGAATGGACTCTGTTTCCGGTGGGAAGTGCATGTCCTTGCCGTGTCCCCCTCCTGGCTTCCTGAGGACGAGACCTCATCGTCAAGGAGACCGGCTCTTCGGGTTGGCGTCCGGTCACTCTGAGCAGTTTTATATCGATGGCTGTTGACCTGTCAAGAGTCGCTTCATTATTTAAACCGGCTCTGAAAACAGTTAGTGGGAGACCCCAAGGACACCAGCTTTATTTAAGCCCTAAATAAACCCTGAGCAACCCTTTTTAAAAAAAAAAAAAAAAAGAACCAGTCTTGTGCTCCCACACTGTAACCTGGTTAAGCTGTTTATGCAAAATAACTGAGGAAATTCATTGCCTCAAATGATCTTAGTTTAAACACTGTTTTTCAAGTTGCTTGAACTTGAGTGTTTTGTTGGACACACTGGCTTGGCTTAAGCTGTTGTAACTTATCTTTCCAAGTGGAATGAAATCTGTAATATGTTTAGTTCTCATGGATTGTGATAGAAGAACAAGTCAAATCATTTTGTTCATTTAATATTCAGATTTTTTATTAGGATTTAGAAGCCCAGGCTTAATATTTGGACCGTCCAAGATGATATGCCACAGATATCAGTCTCTGCTATACAGTATGTTGTTGTTATTTTTTGGGGTTCCTCTAACTTTTGGGTTAACGGGAGGGGGGGGGGGTAGTCGTGTGTGCCCAGCGATGCCCCTTTGCCTGTCTTCATCTGTTTTTGCGGCTGAAGCTCCAGAAAACCCTCCCCGTCTGTTTCTCTGCTCTCTTGTGGTTCCTGACTGCTGACTATGGCTAATGTACCATGAGGACTTTCACTGGTGAACCAATGAAGCTCTATCAACAGGAGCGAGTAGAGCCGTAGAGTCCAAACCTACTACAGCAGGGGTGGCCGATCTTATCCGCAAAGGGCCGTTGTGTATGCTGGTTTTTGGGATAACCTGTAAGTCAGCTGTTCAAACCCAGGTGTGAGGACTCTTCAACCAGTCAGTCCTCTATTTAGTAATCTAATTAGGGAGTTGCAGTGATAACCCACATATACACCAGCCCTTTGCGGATAAGATTGGCTACCCCTGTGCTACAGGGCATTATTGGCAGCGAATTGACCACAAGCTCACGGGAAGCCAGTGACTAACCCATGTGTCGCTTGGTAGAATTTGAATTTGACCATTATAATGCATTATGAAGACATTTATAGTGCATTATACCTGAGAGCTTCATAAGGCAGTCATAATGCATAATAAACATGGCTATAATGTGTTACGCCTTTCTATAAATATTTATAGCCATGTTTATAATGATTCATGAATGCATTACAATGCATTATGAAGGCATATATAATGCATTATGATGACTGCTCTAAGTAAAGTGTTACCTTGAATTGTAATGGATGGACCATTTCCCTGAGAATACGATCAGTTGTAAGTGGTCCCAAATAACTTTAGGAAGTCCTGAGGCAGCACCTCCGCATGCAGGTGTGGCCAAGTGATGGGTCGAGCTTCGCCTGGAAAGCCTGTTACTGTGTCCTAATGGAGCACAGGCAGGGTCCCCGGATGCTTCTGCACTGACACAAGCTGCATTGTCAGCAGCAAGTCTCACGCTGGTGTTTGAGGACCCCAGGGCTGGCCGTCTCATATGGTCATTATTTCCCTGGAAAAAAAAAAAATCTCGCAATCCTTTTCTGTTGTCACAGCTTTTATTTGGACTTGTATGTCATAGACTGTTCATGTATCCCTTGTTTTTGTGGGAGAGGTCGTTAGTCCTGTTTGTACCATTCCTATGGAGCAGCTTCATAGGATCACAGTTTTCCATGTCAATAATGCTCATTTGTTTTGCTTCTATTCGGAGTGTGCCCCGTCTGCGAGTGATCCCCCCCCTCCACCGCCATTGGCCACTGTAAACACACTCTCTCCCTCAGGGCCCCATCTGTTTGTTCAGGCTAAGCCTGCTCTCCTCCCCCAAGCCGCCACATCGCCCTCAGCTGGGCCTCTCTCCCTGTCCCTGGGCACTGCTCTGTGCCCGCTCCCTTCCGGAATCCTCTCTCCTTGCTGTTTTTCCGACAGGGCCGTGAGAGCCGTTGTCTGCTCCTTCAATAGAGTCGCCGGTTCCATTTTTGGTTTCCTCAGCAGCTGCGCCATTTTCCTGGGATTTCCCAGCAGAGAAGCCTGGAGGGGTGAAACTGCCCACCCGCGAAATGCGAAAGCCTGCGTTCAAATGAGGCCGAGCACATTAACCCCCCAGGGAAGATTTTGGCATTACAGGAAGTGAGATATGACCTATTAGGAAGAAACAAAGGAATAAAATCATGGAATGAAATTTATTTAGCAAGGACTTTAATTCAAAGAGACGTACATTGTGAGAGTAAGTTGGATTAGGCAGTCCCTGAGCATTTGAGGTTCAGGGTCTTGTTCTGAGGCCTAACACTAAACCTGGGATTTGAACAGGCAACCTTCTGATCACAGATACAGCATCCTAACCCACCGAGACGCACACCAGCTGTGGGGGAGCTGCATGGGGCTGACAGGTGGCTGTGTTGTCCTCTTATGGTGTGCCTTTAAGAGTCCTCACAAGTAAAAGAATGGGATAAATCAATGAGATGGAACTGGAACACTGGAAAATGACTCTCACTGCAGGAAGGGCACCGGCGCAGACGCATGATGCAAGCCTGAGCTGCCGGTGTTAAATTAACACTGAGAGTGTTTATGTGGCTGAAGTGGCTCCCAGGCAGAGTGCGTGTGAGTGTGTATGTGTTAGCGTGTGAACAGCACCACACCTTAACAGAAGAGAGCGGCCAGGAATGACTCAAGCCAGAAAAGAACTATCTAGATCAAGAAGGAAATTAAGAGGCATGTGGAAGGACGTGTGAGGCAACAGAGGGTGGCAGGTAGCTTGGAGATTATGGAAATGTGGGGGTGGGGGGGGGCTGATTCCTCAGATGATTTGCCCCAGTAATATAAATCGGTGTTTCTCAATCCGGCCGTCCGGGACCCACAGAGGCTCCACATTTTTACTCCCTCCCAGTGAAACGTGAACTGTCTGCGGGTCCGCGAGGGCCGGAGTGAGAAACACTGATATAAATAGGTGCTTTGTTGTTTTTGGGGACCTGCTCAAAAAGTCACTCCTACCACCCTCATATGTTGCAACAGCTAAATATATAGCAAGCAAGTAGTGCCTGAAGATCATAGCTAGCTAGCTGGTTAGCTGAACCATTGACATTTGAGCTTCGCCTTAATTAGAAATGTATTTATTTAATATTTAGTGGTTTGAGTGCTGGTAAATGGCACCACTATGGATGATGAGCTCCATCCCCTGCTGTGGCAGAAATGCAGAATCTAACAGCAGGTGTGAGGGCCTAGGAAGCCCCACCCAGTGAATAAACCCCAGGAACAGGAAGGGGCTGTTTTCATCCCAGTACCTCACTCCTCTGCCACTCCAGCGGATCCCTTGGGAGGCCCAGAAGCACAGACTCCGGGTACCTGCTCTGGGATCCACGTGGGTCATGTGTCCAGGCGGACGTGTCTCCCTCACGCTGGGGTGGGAATGTGGGGGAGGGATCAGCACTTCCCCAAACACACGCCTCCTTTTGGGGGGAGGCATCGGATGCCCAAACGGATTGGACACGGGGGGGGGGGGCGACTTAAT
>JAODKE010000043.1:4386214-4396969 GCA_026779605.1 Mormyrus hasselquistii
GGCCCTCCACACTCCCCCACTCGGCGGCGGCGGTGGGGGAGGGGGGAGGTGGGGGCGGGGGGGGGGCGAGGGGGGGGGGGGGGGGGTGTGTGGCAAAGTCGAGTTTCCCAAGATGAGGTTCGAATCAGGTGCTGAAAATACTTTTCAAGAGTAAACAGACACATGGAGCTTTATTTTTTTGTAAAATGCAGTATTTTCTGCATGTGCATCGCTGGTGGTCACTTTGGCTGCAACACTACAGTGTTCTGGGATTTCACCCATGACCCTTGTAGTGGTATGATGCTGGATTTCCTGAACAAAATCTCATGTTCATGGTCAGGATTTGTATTAGGTTGTTATCCATGTCCGTGTTCAGTAGAAATCGAACATTTCCCCTAGATGCAGATGTTGGCCTGTTGTTGCTTTTGCTTAATGGTGCAGGTAGATTTCCAGGAGCCGGCTGTAGTACGAACCTTGAGGAGTCACTTTTGAAGTTCAGCCTCTGTGGAGCATGCTCTCTGGAATATTCTTCTCCCACACTGACCTCTGCACTTCCCCTAAGCTTCAGGAGTTGCTTGTAGGTAAGAGAACATGAGAGTCTGAAACATGGACATGGAGAGTGATCAAAAGCTAATGGCATGGAAGCAGCACTTGAGGTGATGATGTCAGGGCCCAGTGGCGGTCGTTAGCTGGTCTCTTGGGCTCCCGACTCTCAAACCAGATGATCTATCAGTTTTAAATTTAGGAGTGATTTCAGAGAATATTGAAAATGTAATTCTGGACTCATTCAAAGCACCGTTCGGACCAGGACGAAGCACATCTATGTCACGCTGTGCTTTTTGAGGAATTCTTACCTGAAATGGTTGAGTACAAGTTCTGGCGTTGCTTTGCTTCTTGCTAGGTGGTTTCATAGGGCTAAAGGAGAATGTAAACAGGGGTGCAGATGCTCACAGAGACTCAAGTCTTTTGTGTTGCTATTTTTAATGTGTTTCCCTGGAAAACTCCACATGCAGAGCAGTGTGTGCTGCGATTAAACTAACCTGGTATTTATCTCAGTAAAACACTCATAGGCTTGATAGTTTTTCCCAGCTGACAAAAATGACCGGTTAGTAGGAAATTATATTTATGTACCGTGACTATAATGGTGATGCTATTCTGGTGCTCATGAGGAAATTCAGGAATTTCCTTAATCTATTTTTATTCAGTGAGTGCAGATAGAATCATTATAGGGTTGCTCTGGGTGTTCATCACGACCGTACTGTGTTTATGTTCTGCTTTGGCTTCTGGTAAATCCAGAACTGGAAGTAGTACCCATGGAATTAAAAATTTTGGAGTAAAATACAATAATTATGCTGTTTGAATTGGCACTCAATTGAATTATTAGCATTTTTGGCCTTGTTAAGAGAGTTTGAGGAGTTACCACTCTGGAGTTTAAGTTTCAGATCTGACAGAGAACCGGAGAACCTGGTTCCGCTGCAGTGGCGTAGTTCCTTCTGCATGTGTCTGCACTCCACCATCCCAAGCAAAGCACCGTAACTGTCCTGCAGGCTCTTTTTCCGTATTGCCATGCCTGCCAAACTGCTTTTCTTTCTGTACTTATCAGCAGTGCGAATTACACCACAAAACCAGAAGACCACCCCGGCAAGCAGCGCGTGTGGCCGGTGGGGTTGTGCACGGAGGTCCGCTTTGCTGTACCCCCCGTAACAATGCTATCTCCCGAGAGACCATTGTTAATGTGCTGCAGTGGAGGTCACCTTCAGTCTGTAGCCCACTGCACGGTGTGGAAAAGGCTCTGTTATATCGAGCTGCAACTTGCCGTCTTGTGCATTTTCAGTCTGGTAACACAGACGTTTGCAGTACAATGCTTTGTATGTAGAAAAGAGTAAATTCTCAGAGGAATATAGTATTCTAGTCTAGACAGTTTGGTTGGAGATGCAAGATTTTAATTAGATTCGATTTCTTCTAAAATATCTGTGTGGATGGATAAGAGGATGCTCAGATGCAGCTCGGGGTCCTTGCCTCTTTGGTGGTGTAGATAGCCTTGAAATGGGATATATGTGGGGGGGGGGAGGGCACGCTGAGTGCAGCCTCCTCTCTCGAAAAGCCCCCTCCCACCTCCAGGTCCTGTCGGTGCACCGGTTTAATAAGGAAACCTGCTTTACAGATGACCCTGCTGCTGTGTCCAATTTATCGGGCTCTCCCAGACCCCGCCCCCCCCATCGTGTTAAGTCACACCCCCACCCTTAACCAGAACACTGAGCATGCACTGTTGGAATGGCGTCAGGGACCCTTTGATAGTCCTTAATCCATATTTGTATAAAAATGGGTGGATTAAGTGGGTTGCGGTTAATTGGATGCATTTCCCTTGGGAACAGTAAGTTCCTTTGTGGTGTCCTGGCTCTCCATACATCCTTTTCTTCCATCTTTGGAAAACAGCAAGCTGCCGGGGATGTTGGGTAATTGGTTTTGGCCCCAGTGTGGTGCCCTAGCATGGCGGTCGGTGGCATTTAGCTGAGTGGCACTCTGTTCACGCCTCGGCCCGACATGCTGCGCGGCAGCTTCCCATCCGGCCCAGCGGGGGGTGCCCTAAGGACTGCATTGCTGCTTCCGGACCAGGGACCACGGGACGGGAGGGCCGGCACCCCCTTACAGGATTCTGTCCCCATTTGGCCAAAGGAAATGCTACTGCCTGGCTTGTGCCCCAATGCTCGGTTCTGGACAGGGACGTGTGGTCCAGTGGACCAAGTGGAATAAGCTCACGGTCCCCTGACTTCTCACGACCGACAAAGACCCAATTTTTAGGTCGAGGGGTTCCCAAATCTCACACTTCTTCTGTATGCAAGTAACCTCAATTTTAATTGTTAATCATGAAAACACGTGGATAAAATTGTCCATCTGTCTTATATTGTGACATTTATCTTACAACTTATTAGGACAGGAAGTCAGTTTTCAATTTCAGTTTAGCGATCTGATTTTGTTTTTTAGGTAAATCATTTACAGAAAGCATCCTAAACCAGTTTCTGCTAATTATCATCACTGTCAGAAAGACCATGGGCACTTGTAATGGGCATGTGGTATCCATGTAAACCGAGAGCCTTTGTGGCCCCCAAACACCCCCTGCCCCAGCCGACAATCCGTTTAATCCGAGTCAGGCACACTCGCTGATTAGCCGCCTCCCGTAAGTGAGGCCAAACGTGGAAGTTCCTGGCACCGATGCTGCAAATCCTGCCCGTTCCTCTCCTCCTTCTGCTCCCGTCCGCCTGAATGCGGTTGCGCAGCCGATTGGTCTGCGCTGGAGGCTCCCCTGTTTTTGGAGCCGGTCGAGCTGAACGCAGCTGCTCTCATTGCTGTAGTAGCAGTTAAATGGAGGTGATGATTTTGGGAGTGAAATAGAGCAGATGTTCTATTTTTGGTTGCTGACTTTGTCATTATGGATTTGTTAAGGCTTACGTGGGTTTGTTTGTTTTTTTTGATAGACATCTGCCTGACTTTCATAACTGAGCACAGGATCAGCAATCAGCTAGGAACCTGTTCCAGGAAAAAACATGGGACTTGGGTCAAGACGGTGTTTTGATGTTTTTATATTTAATGTTTAATTTTGTAAACATTAAATATAGAAACCTGTAATCTTTAGCAGGACTTGCTTTTGCATGATGGACAGAATGGATTAAATATCAAAAGTATGAGGCCCATTGTCTTGGGGGGGCAGATGAACAGGAGTCTGCCTGGGTGGGAGGGGTGGCCCTGGGCTGGGAAGCATGCCAGTCGTGCCTGCTGTTATCGGCTGGGTGGTTTTTGTGAGGCTACTATGCAACGTTACGCCCTCGTGTGGCCCTCAGTGTCTCTCATGCTTCAGGTGCGATGACTGTTATGTGTCACCTTTGCTTGGTCTAGCATCATTGGGGACGCCACAGTGAGACTCGACCAAACAAGTACACTCAGAGGGATCTTTGCTGTGGCTTTTTTGGGGTTGGTCCTCATGTACTTGGTGTGTATCTTGATGGTCTGACCCTGGATTTTGCTCTGCCGTGGGACCCAGCACTCCCGCCCTCTCTGTGAGGTTTCCTGGGTAACGCGTCACCCCACCTTTCGGGGTTTCTGTTGGTTTGGCCGCTCATGTAGCTCGCCCAAAACTAAAAATAAGATGGGCGGGGGCCCTATGGAAACCGGATGGTTACTAGGGCAACGGTTTAATGACCAGAGTTTTATGACCACTGGGAGAAGCGTCTTCAGTGAGTCACTGTCGGGGCGGTAGGAATGGGGGGGTTCTGAAATCCAGGGCCTTACAAATCGGTCAAATTAGTGACGGGATTGTTTTTGCCTGGTGCTTCTCAATTGAAAACATTTTCTTGTTAGGCCCTCGGGGATGAAGAATCAAATTTTGATGATAATGGGGTCCTAGAGCACGACATCAGATGGTTCCATGGTGTGGATAGGTACAGTAGAAGGTGTTTGCAGGGCACCCCCTGGCAATTGTGGTAGGGAGCTGGTGGTCAGGGGCAGCCCAAGGCCACTGCTAGGCCAGATGTTTGTGGTTATTTGTCCTTGGCTTTCTATCACAAAATAGACCACCCTGGGCCATTCTGTGGCAGATTGAGCTGGTCAGTAGCATCACGAAAAGGAGAGGAGACCTCCACTGGTCAGTAATGAGTACTCTCTGCTTTTATAACTCTGCCGGTCAGTAATGAGTACTCTCTGCTTTTATAATTCGACCAGTCAGTACTGAATACTCTCTGCTTTTATTTTCATGTTTCCCATGATTATGAAAAAAAGCAACATAATCATCTATCTATCCGTTTGGCCATCCATCCATTTTCTGAAACCGCTTATTCTGGTCAGGTTCGCAGGGGGTGCGGAACCTATCCTGGAGGCTACGGGCATAAGGGCTGGGAACAACCCAGAATGGGGCACCAACCCATCACAAGGCACACTCACACAGCATTCACTCACACACATACACCTATGGGCAATTTGGTAACTCCAATTAGCCACAGTGTGTTTTTGGACTGTGAGGGTCAGAGTTCCCAGAGGAAACCCCACAACGACATGGGGAGAACATGCAAACACCACACACATGGGACCCTGATGGAGACTTGAATCCTGGTCAGAAGTGTGATACAGCAATGCTAACCACTGCACCACCATGTCACCCCAACATAAGCTGTCACTGTTTTTATGGCAGAGTCAACTGCCTAGTATTTCACTGCAGGTGATCAATAAAATCCTTGAATGCAAACACTATGAGTTTGACAGTGCAAGCTCAACCTGACCTCCCTGCCTGTTCGACTCCTCTCCATCTGACACATGTGCCTCATCTGCAGTGGGTTCCATTGTGAACGGATAGTGCCGTCAAAGCATTTTGAAGCTTTCCTGTTAGCTCCATGAATTTGTCATTCCGCAGCCGCCTCTTTGAAGAATGAGGAACTCCAGGAAATCCCATTTATGATTCAATCTCTCTCTCTTTTTTTTTTTTTTAAAAATACCGATTTATCTTCTGGCGAAGGCAGAATCACATTGCCTGTGCCTTTCTTCTGGGGCATTTTATGGACATGAAATTTTAATCATGCCGGTAGCTGGTTTGCTAATGAGCAGGATGTTTGGCCTGTAATTATCGGGGACTTACAGGTTTGGTATTCACCCGGCGTGACGTTATATTGGCTTTGGTAAAAGCGGAGCCCCGGTGTCTCACTTGGGGGGGAGGGACTGCAGAATGTGAAAGCCCTACACACAGCAATTTTTAAATGCAAAGGCAGGGAGCCCTTGGCAGGTGATTGTTTCTACAGGCAGGGAAGGCTTCAGGAAGTCTGCACTTTCACGTAGAGGTGATTTATGCTCGAGAAGTAAGTGATGGCCTTGTCAAGGCAAGGCCGGCATACGGATGAGATGAGCTTTCAGGTGGTGTAGTGAAACCAGGGCCAAGAGCAAACTGCCCCCTGCTGTTAGCTGAGTGCTATCAGCAAACGGTCACGGTGAGGACAAACTGGATGGCAGACGATCGTGTGCATTGTGTAGGTCTCAGGTGAGAGGGCTGCAATGTCACCTGGATCCTCGAAAGTGCAGACTGGAGCCCCCAGAAATGGTCGGCAAATCGGGAGACCTTGAGGACCCTTTCTCCCAGCTTGACTTCTGCAAATTCCAAATTCTTGTAGAGTTCTGCCCCTTATTGACCCTACTGCTCTTCTTTTTTTTTCCTGACATCCAGACACCTCTTTCAGCGGGACTCCGCCAACCTACGGGTACGATGCGGATCGGGCGGAAGAACAGCGTCGACACCATGATGGGATGCCCTACATCGACGACTCTCCTGCTTCCTCCCCCCGCCTCAGCTCCAAGAGCCGCAGCAGCCGGGACACGCTTTCCTCAGGCTCCCTCGAGTCTTCCAAATCGGTGAGATAGCACTTGGGGTACGGCCTGCTTCAAGAGGGTAGGTCTTCTTGAGCGAGCGGGTGGACCTTCTGACAAGCAAGTCTCGTGCTTATAACCTCTTGTCAATAATGGCCCTTAAAAAAGGCTCCTATATTTTTGTACTTTATACAAATCTAGACCACATGGTCTTTTGATTTGATTAGATTTTGTAGTGGGTTCTTGTTGTATGGCTCTTGCACTAATCTTAGTTTGCAATTACTAGTCACTCATTGGAAGCTCCACCTAGCAGCACTTGTACCCAAGTCGGCTCCTTGACTGGTGACAGGTGATGTATTATCTAGCTCACTTGTACGACACTTTGGACAAGACTGTCCAGTAAATAAATGTGGATTACATCCACCACCTAACAGTGATTGGTGCTGAGCAGTGATGGCTAAAAGGAACTGGAATTGGCGAAAAGGAATTGTGTGGATGCGTGACCCAGTGGTGATTTCTGTGGTTTGGGGAACATGCAGAATAGAGCTTCTGGGCTGGATTTGGAGGTGTGGGGCAGTGATCATAGCCAGCAAGGTTCTCCCAGCATGCTGAGAAGTATCTGCATGTTGTGAGTATTTCAATAACAGGTGGTGAGGAATTTGAAGGCATGCCACTGGGCCGTGCTGCTCCCACACGGCCTGCCCTTTCCACTCCTCAGCCCAACCCTGTCTGGCCCAGGTCCGGCAGCTGCCGACCCCAAGGCTGACAGTCTGTTTAAGGGATTTCAGTCTGTGACGACAGAGACTGTTTATTTGCCGAGAAATGAAGCCGGCTGAACATGCGTGATCTCTGTTATTCTGGTCCCAGGGCACGGTTACTTGGTGGCCCCCTCCATCTTTAAGACTAAATCCCACCTTACTTCGCTTGCCGATCAGTGGACACCAGCCATAGATAACCGTTAACAGTCTGAATAGGTGACTCAACACCCTCACCCTCGGTAATGACACGGCGCCCCCGTCTTGCATCTCAGTAGCCTGTGGGTGTGAATTTCCACCCGAGGAGCTGGAGGAACTGGCAGACATTCTGATAGAGGAAGCAGTTCAGACTGTAACTGTAAGGAACAAAACCGGATGGGAACAGAACAGTCACACCATTGTCTCTTCAGAGATTGATCCGCGCCTTCAGCCTGGGAAACTGTGAATCTGTTATGCTTACCTTCCTAAATCTAACATCCTTACTGGATATTGTGGTTGTTGACCCAGGAGCAGGGGCAATTCCTGGATTTTTTTAAGTTGCAGGGCAAAAGAAGGGCTATGAGTCATACAGAGGGCCCAACCTTGTTGTCAGTCGTCAATATTCAAGGGGAGGGGAGCTCTGGGGGCTAATCAGATTACAGCCAAGACCAATGCCCATGTGGCCTCGCCCCTGTATGCCCCTACCCAAGATGGTTGGTACTCATTGTAATGAGTAAAGGGAGATGTGTGATACTTTCTACGTGTCATCCCCATTGCTGGTGTCTCTATGGACGATAAAATGTTCTGAAGCAACAAATGGCATAAGGTAATTTCCACAAAAACCTCCCACTTAATCTGTTAATTATGAAGACAAACATGACAGAACCTTTTGTTTATTACAGATCTCACCCAAACCCTGGAGATGAAGTCGTAGTTTTGAGCCTTGCTAATATGGCCTTTACTTCTCCTCATCCACAGACTGAACTGGACATGGAGAAGGGCCTGGAGATGCGCAAGTGGGTTTTGTCCGGCATCCTGGCCAGCGAGGAGACATACCTCAGCCACCTGGAGGCACTGCTGCTGGTGAGAAAAGCCGGACTGGTGTGGGTACAACTGGGTCTTGTGACCTGTGACCACTGTAAACACAACTCCCGAATGCTCTCCAAATGGAAACGGCAACATTACTGCCACAGCAGCAGAGATGTTTTAACAGGCATCACGCATGGATGGTGCACTATTGCACTCTCACAATGATGTGTGATTAGCAATCTGTCATGGGATCTGAGGCTCACGATCACCAGAGTCTGAACGTCTCCCATCTGCCTGGAGCATGTGATTACAAGCAGATTGTCCATTATATAGTACCTTCTTTCCCACCTCTCCTTATCAAAGGTTCCCATGGTTACTCACGAGTCCTGATGCATATTTATTTAAATGATTTGATTTGATTGGTGCTGAATGTCTCAGTGCCAGGCTATTAGCATGTTTTGTAGAAGTGAATGCTTTGCTTTATGGTTTGTAAATGTGGCAACTGTCTCTTACCCACAATACACTGCTTCTTGTGAGTAGAGTTGGCTTGAGTCAGCTGGACCTCAGTCATCATATAAACATTAACCTACAAGCACGCAGAAACACACACAAAAATGCATGCAAGCATACTTGTTCGGGTCTTTAAGGGGACTGACTCTCATTTTCATGCAGATAACTTAACATTAAAGCAACTCTTACAATAGGTGGAAAGGAATTTTGACATTTTTGTTTTGTAGAAACATTTCCAATATATCAATTTCTTTTCCTGAATTTGCCTCCTTTAAGATACATTATGCGCAGCACACATGCCACAGATGCCAAGCCTAATGCATCACCCCCCCCACCCCCCCCACCCCAGCCAATGAAGCCCCTGAAGGCAGCCGCCACCACCTCCCAGCCCGTTCTCACCGTCTCGCAGATCGAGACCATCTTCTTCAAAGTGCCTGAGCTCTATGAGATCCACAGGGAATTCTACGACGGCCTGCTGCCCCGGGTTCAGCAGTGGAGTCACCATCAGTGCGTGGGCGACCTCTTCCAGAAGCTGGTGAGCCCCTTTGATATGCCGCTTTCATGCTCTTCCTTTGTGTGGGCCTGTTCAGTGTAGGCCGTGGGTCTCCGTCATGTTAACTCCTGATAAACATGCTTTGCCGGCTCCAGCAGAAATGAAGCTGATCATGTGCATTAACCACAGTGTCTTTCTTACCCTGGAATCCTCTGCTACCTCTAGCTACCACGTTCCCGAATGATCCAATGCCCTTACCCTTTCAAGCCCTCCTTTTATACAACTCAACTCAACTTTAAGTTCATCCGAAATCCTCACCATCCTGCCAGGTTTATCGCCTGCTGTCTGTCACACCAGCAGAGACCTAGTTTTAAATGGAGTGAAATGCGGTAAGTTAATGTAGATTGGTGTGCATCACAAACAGCAAGAGACTGAGCTGATAGAGTGCTTGGCCTCGCTTTCACTCTGCAGTCTTTATTTAAAGCATGATCAGCTTCAGATTTTATTCCTGTTTCCTCAGTTCTGATTGGACAGCTTTACTGATATCCTAGATTGATAGATTTCCTGTATGCTGGAATTCAGTTCTCACTGCAGCAATAAAGACAATTCCGTAAGCTATGAAGGAATGGCTTCCAGGAAAGTCGTGACAAAGTAGCTCCGTTACGGGCACGCAGTGACATTATGAGGTCAGTCGGCCTTTTGGCGGCGGGCACCTCTCTGGGATTACTGTCACCGATAGCTTCAGGGACACTGGCTACTTGGTGACAGTTGAACCAGTGCTGGAAATGACTCCCCATGTGACCCCTGGCTGCCTGCTTTTTCAGGTGGTAGTGTGTGGCTCCACGGGTTAGGATGCAGTGTCTGTGATCAGGAAGTTACTGGTTCAAATCTCAGGATCAGCAGAGTAATTGCACTATTGGGCCCTTTTGGGTAAAAGCATCTGATAGATAAATTAAGCATTTTTAGTCAAGCCTGAGCTTTGGGGCTGCTGTCAGCTGAATCCCCATGAGCCTCTTCACTCTGGTTTTTTTTTATTGAATTTAATGTGAGATTCTAGCTTATTCTAAATCTCTGAAGTTGGCGTCAGTGTTAAGCGCCAGATTTTCATGGACTTGTGCAGCTTCGGAGCCAGATCTATCCCATGTGCTGCGTGTTCTTATGAATTATTATTTTTTTTTTTGTAGTTGATGTCACTGCCACCCGCCCATCCCCCCCCCCAGCCCGATACATGCGGCGCATTTTGCGAAGCGTGTCCGATCTCGGTCGGCATCCAGGGGCCTGGCGTGGTCCTGTTTGTTTTGGAAATCTGAGGCATAGTATGACATTGCTGTCAAGACGTGTCAGTGCAGGATGGATGGTGATAAGCGGTGCCCGTGTTCACGTGGGAGGGCTGGCGTGTGTGTGCGTGCTCTAATCTCCCAGTGCCCGCTCTGCTTGTGAGATAACGAGGTGGTAAATCACGTAGGCACAGGCGTGCCCAAAAGGTCACCAGAGCTCTGCCTTTTACTCTCCCTCCCAACAGCCTCTTACTCTTCATCCTCCCGCTGCTTTGCCTCTTACGCTTCCTCCCTGGAGCTCTGCCTTACTCTCTCTCCCAACAGCCTCTTACTCTTCATCCTCCCGCTGCTTTGCCTCTTACGCTTCCTCCCTGGAGCTCTGCCTTACTCT
>JAODKE010000043.1:4416733-4428312 GCA_026779605.1 Mormyrus hasselquistii
ATGAGAGAGACATGGTTTTCTGTTGGTCACAGACACTGAGATATGTGTGTGTGTGTGTGTGTGTGTGTGTGTGTGTGTGTGTGTCAGGCGGGAGCACTCCAAGGTGCCCTACATCGTGAGGCAGTGCGTGGAGGAGGTGGAGCGGCGGGGCATGGAAGAAGTGGGCATCTACCGTGTATCAGGCGTGGCCACCGACGTCCAGGCCCTGAAGGTGGCCTTTGATTCCAGTGAGTCTTACTGGCTTCTTGCCATGTGAGGGCAGTAGAGAGCTACACACTGTACCATGGCAATTTCCCGGGGGTGGGGCGGTGTTATTTTTTGAGGTGTCTGATTGTCAGCTCCTAATTAATTTTATTTAATACCTTAATATTTTCTTTCAAGTCAAAAAGTAAAAAATGTTTTCAGACAAAAGGTTCCCATTGAAAATTGTAAGGCATTAAACAAAATGTATGGGGAATGAAAACCTTTATATGAAAACAAAGTTTCATCCTGCTTGGTAAGGTTTGTTTAAAAGTCAGTTTTAAAACATGAGTTCCATGTAATTTTTTAAAATTATGAAAAACGTGTGTTTTTGTTGTCTAATTTTGAAAATTTAATCTAATGGTTGTTTTCCTCACAGAGATTAAAAAAAAACTATAAAGTAGTGAATTATTATGCTGTAGGTGGCACTGGCTTGTGTGTTGTGAAACATGCTGTCATCTTACAGGAAGTGTACCTATCTGTGAATGAGCTGTTCCCACTGTCGTTCCTGCAGACAACAAAGACGTGTCCGTGATGATGAGCGAGATGGATGTAAACGCCATCGCGGGGACCCTGAAGCTCTATTTCCGGGAACTTCCAGAGCCCCTCTTCACCGACGAGCTGTACCCCAACTTTGCAGGAGGCATCGGTGAGTTGTGATCTGTTCCCATAGCGCCTCTCTATGGCCAATGCCTTGGTTGCTAGCAGCTAGGCAGCTTTAAACATCAAAATGACACTAAAATGACTACACTGCTTTTTATCACTTTGTCCTTGCTTCCGATAACAATGGATTACATCACAATGGATGAACAGATGTAGGCCTATGTTAAGAAAATAGCTTTGTATCAATCCAGTACCCATCTGTTTGCTGTATGCTGGTTTGTTACATGTAATACTTCACAGAAATATGCCTTAATGAGCTACTTTGTGTCATTGCTGTAGCCCTGTCTGACAGTGTAGCCAAAGAGAGCTGCATGCTCAACTTGCTGCTTTCGTTGCCTGAACCCAACCTGGTCACCTTCCTGTTCCTGCTCGACCACCTGAAAAGGTACCGACCTGCATCATATCTTGATGGCTCCTCCGGTCACAGGCCACGGGTCTAAGCTTCCTACAGTTCCAGGCCCTAACTCCAATGCCCCCCCCCCCCCCCCCCTTTTCCTCCAGGGTGGCCGAGAATGAAATCACCAACAAGATGTCGCTCCACAACCTGGCCACAGTTTTCGGCCCTACCCTGCTTCGCCCGTCTGAGAAGGACAGCAAGATCCCCACCAATCCCACGCTCCCTATCTCCATGGGCGACAGCTGGTCACTCGAGGTCCTGTCACAGGTGTGGTCCCACAACATCATGTAGATCAGTGTTTCCCAACTCAGTCCTTGGGGACCCCCAGCTGAGAGGGAGCACAAATGTGGACTATCGTGCATTCCATTTGCCTCGGGATCCGATTTTCAGATTCCGAGATTACGTCACATCCGATAAAAACTCGGGAAAACCGAGTCGGATTCCTTCCATTTGCCACAGACGTAGCAATACCAAGGACCCACATGAAAAAGCAAGATTTTTTGCTTAGCCGAACAACTTGTCGGATTTAAGGTACTTCAGTTTAAAAGGCCTTTATCTTCGTTCACGTACAATTAGTCCAAACTACCTTAAATTGGGCAAATAATCCGACTAATCATGAAATTCAATTCTAACCTGGTTAATTGTTGGCCATTCTTAGTAATATCACTTAATAACACATTACACACGGTGCTTCACGTATAAAACTCCGTAGCGTTACGTCCACAGATAAGTTGGACGGTATAGTGTGTGCGACCTATTTAATGAGACACAAATGGGAAACAGTGCTTAAACGGGATAAAACTACAAGTTTCCATTCTGTTGATAAAGGGTGCAGCCATCTTGTATTCTGAACTCGGGATCCTCTGCTTTATCCGTGATATTTCTCGAATCTCCGAGAAACGGGAGCGCGCATGTCGTCACTTCCGGCTCCGAAACTCGGAATCCGACTCGGAAGCCGAGTTCCGAGGGCAAATGGAACGCACAATAACTGGCAGGAAACTGAGAGGGAGCAAAAACAGTGTGTGACAATTTTGTGGCTGTTTTGTATGGCACAAATTTAGAAGAACTGCTCTTGTATTTCACCTGCAAAATATACCCAGCTGGAAAGATATGTAGAGTCTGTAAGCCATGTGGATCACTTTATTTATTTATTTATTTATTTATTTTTATTATTGTTTTTTCCATTACAAAATACATCACAAAATACAAACACATATGTAAGAAAAAGAAAAAAAGAAGGAAAAAAGGAAAAACCAAACCCCTACCTGAGAACAGTCTGGATTGCCAGCTGCTACACATTTATCGTGTGTTATGTCAGTATTTCAGTCCTCATCCCGTCGCTAAGAACATAAACACAGTCCATTTCTCCAGACTTTAGTTCTCCTTGAATTCATATTTTGTGAGTTAACTGCTCCATGATATATATTCCATCCACTAGTCGATCACGTTTTAATGACGGTAAGCATTTGATGTGCTCAAGGGCCCACAGTTCATGACCATTTTGCGGAGGCCAGGCTCAACCTTCTGATCACGGCCACATGCTGTCCTCCCCACACACTTCTGACTACAATTTGCTTGCCCTCCATCTCTCTCCAGGTCCAGGTCTTGCTGTACTTCCTGCAGCTGGATACCATCCCCACGCCAGACAGCAAGCGACAGAGCATCCTCTTCTCCACAGAGGTGTAGCGGGAGCAGAAAAAAACAGAGCTATGTGTGCAAGAGGCCAGACTGGGGGCTACCTGGGTCACAGGGGCTGCTGTCCATTGGCACTGAAGGCAGTGCACTGTCATGTCAGCTGCTCTGTAGCTGGCGCTTGCATAAAGAGACCATCAGAGGGCGCCATAACTGCACTGAACGGACACAAGAGCCTCCTGAAAACACATTCCTTGTGCTGTTGTCTTCTGAACATTCTCAGTTGATTGTGTTTCATTAGGCTGAGAGTTTTTGGTGTTTTCTTTTGTCTTACTCTCATTTTTAAAAGCCTGTAGCTGGTGTGCAATCTTTTTAGTCAATCGGTATGCACGCTCGGATCATAGTTGAAATCCATGATAGCTGGTGAGGAAGGCAGGAAGACCTTTTTCATTGTTGAAGGCCGGGTGCCTTCGCTGTGGTTTCTCTCCCTATCTCACGATGTTACACATTACTCTCTTCTTCTGATAGGCCTTTCTTTACCATTCAGGGTTGGCATAGACTGTGGAAATCACCAGGAGATGCGCACGCCTGAAACCGTTTCATATTCTCTGCATCTTGTTTTTCAGGGCTTACTGAGAGCCTGTAATTCCACGCTGCTTTGACTAACCTGTGACAATCGAGTGTGCCATAGAATTATCTAGAAAAAACCTTGGTTGTCGTGAGGAGGAATCCCCTGAGAAGTAAAAGTAGTCTGACTACTGAGGGAATGCAGTTAGCCATACTGACATTTTAACATCTGCATTTGTAGATAAGTTTTTTTTACGAGGCCAGGAAAAAAACACAGCATGTGAAGACATCTCATTGGTGACAGATGTTTTGCTAAGATTGACGTGAGTCAGGAGCTTGGAATTTGCATCAGTGTTGTGCCTGACTCTAATCAGTGTCTGCAGCACGGGACCTGCTCATGAGGAAACGTTTTACCTGCGTGCCTCTTCCTAAGCCGATAGCTGCTCTGGGGCGCAACATTAAGAGAGGGAATGTCTGCATTATGGGCTAGACCACCTTCTTGACTTGTGTCATCACATTTGCGTTGTCTCGGTGATGAGGTATGCCAGACATGAGCTGATTCAGGTGTCGTCTGTCAGACTGTCATTGGCTGACGTTCAGTATGTGTGCATAGCCGCTGTCTATGCTTTGGCTCTCATGAAAACTCATTCCAGGCAACCAGCATCTCTGTTTTACGTATGTATAACACGCTAATCCAGTGTGTCGCTACTGTATATCTCATAGGAAGTGTAACGTGAAAACATTCTGTAATATGGGCAACTTGAAAGCTGAGCTTTGCCTTTGTATGTATTTTTTTTTCTTTCATTGAGAGCATTATCGTACGTTTTTCTAATTTGCCGTAAATGGTGTACTTTGTAATCACTTCACATAAAAAAAAGACATCCGGGCTGTCAAAGATTGTTTTATGAATAGGTTGTTCACTCTTACCATTTTTAGCTCAGTGGAAATGCATCCATTTAATCTGAAGCTCCTTGGGGAGTGCTGCAGGGTGCCCCCTACTGGTCAAGGTGATCTCTACATCAGCACATTGCCTTTCCTGTCATTTCTTTTCAGTGGGGGTGGGGCTTTGGAAAGAGCAGCCCACTGTTAATTGGTAGATACAGAAATGCACGGCAGGCAAGATGTGTTGCAATTCAATGGACAATAGATGGTATCCCGCTACACTCAGCACAAGTAGCAAATCATGTGGAATGCCAGATAGTTGAGATCCAACCCACCTACATACCAGTTAGCTGATCATAATAAGTGCAGGTTTATTTATTTGTATCACTTGCAGTTTAGAATGATGTTTTGGTATGGCTTACACCAGTAGTGTCATTCCGCCCAACCTCAAATCCGCCCAACCCTAGCTGAGATGTCACTGCTCCTGGGCACAGTTGGGATGGGTGGGAATATTCTCAGCATTCACAGTTAGCGGTTAGTAATCGGTGCTGTCAGCACTGGCTGCTAACATGCCCACTGTAAACAAGTCATCAGAGGGAGGTTCTATGTTATGTCTAAAATCTAAGCGTAACAGTTTACTAATTGCTAGTGGCGCATTTTGCTGGCTTTGTTTGTCTTCTCCGATATCATTTTTCGTATTTTGCTTGTGTCTTAATGATCTTGGTTTGAATTTTTCCTTTTTTGATAACAAATATATCAGAGTATAGTGATATATGTTATTTCTTTAATTTTTTTAAAACCTCTAACATGCAGGCATGTTGATTTCAATGTGATGATTTTTAAAAGTATTTCTCTCAAGGCTAATGTTTGTTTGTTTTTTTTTTTTTTGTTTTTGTTTTTTTACAGAAGCTAAGCTAAGCCATTTCACCCAAAACGTTTTTGGGGAGGTCATATACAAATGTTGACAATGTTTTTTAAAAGCAAGAAGGAAAAACTGGCAAACATTCCTGTTATCTGAGTTTGTGCATCCTTTTTTTGGACTATGGGAAGTAGCCTTTAAGGGTGAAGGCTCCTCCTCCTGGGGAAGCTTCAATGTTTATAGGCTGGCAGAATCTTGGGACTCTTCTGATTGGTTGGTTGTCTGGGAACCAAAAGCTCTTGGTGCCAGTTGTAGATCCCATGTGAGTCCCATGCTCAAATCTGTCGTGACTTGCAGGGTGACGCCATGGACCACCGACAATGGGGGCAAAGAGAAATGTGTGAAGTGTGATAACGGGAAGGGCGAGTGGGTGTATTTCTGCTGGTGGTGGAGCGTGGAAAAGCATTAACAACAAACTGATGTTACCTTCAAACAGGAGCTGAGTTTTGATGAAAGTCAACCCTTTGAACCCACTATAGATTCAAACATTCAGAACTTAAAAATAGGTTTTGTTTCCCACTTCAGTTACTCTATCTTATACAGGGTATCTGCCCTCCATGTTCGAGCAGCCAGCAGCCCTTCTCTAACAGTTTCGCCAGTCCTGCTGTGCTATTCGAGCACATCAAAAAGCTGATCCAGACATGGGTTCAGGGCCTAATGGTGCCAAGCTTAGGCGTATCCCACAGAGGCCCTTCTTTTCAAACCATTGTTCTTTAATCAGAGCTCACCGAGTGTGAAACTCCACCTGTCTGGGACGGTAGCCTTTAATCGATTCGGGTTTTACCACAGGGGCCTCTAAGCCATGTTGATCAGGAAGTTAAGTCAAGTTAAGGTTTCCCAAAAACAGCACTGTGTGGACCTGTGGGTGACTCTCTATCATTGCGTTTCGCTGGTTCCCGTGTGCCAGGGCCAAAAGCGAGGCAGCGACGCTACCCAGATATCAGAAATTGGGTCTAGAACCTGTTTGAGGCCCATTTCTATCATTTGGTTTTTGTTCCCTATTTATTTATATGATTCCAGATATCCACTGTGATCACTGTGTCTTATGGAGAATGAAGTCTTTAAGGTCTTGAGTGTTCCTGCCGAGTGTAAGCAGGGCCACGTCAGTAGTATGTAAGAACCCACTGATTCAGAAGCAGTCGGGGAAGGTTTATATGTATATAAAAACGCTTCGGACTCCTTTCTCCCTGCCTTTTTCTTACTTATTCCAAAAATGTGCAGAGATGTAGGTAATGGGTTTATTTATTGAGATGTCAATCAAGATTTAACTATATAATTAGTAATTACAGTAGTAGTATTAGACTGTTTAGAAAGGCTACTTCTAACTGATTTTCCACATAATTAAAATCTTTTTTATTGTAATTAGCCACTGACATAATCCCCTCAGACCTGAAGACATGTAAATTGAGAAAATTCTAATGTAAGATTTCATGCTTTCTGAAAATGATCTGCTATCAAGAAAAACATGACGGCGTAGGGAAAACATGTAGTTGACACAATGTTTTTATTTATTTTTTTCTAATTCTTGTTTACTGATCATGTTACTGCAAAAAGGAAAGATGTTCGGGAACTGTTCACAGCCTCTGTTTGTACACAGAAATTTAAATAAAACCTCCTGTACGTACGTAAGACTCTTTTCTTGCTTTACCCTGTAAGAAGTTCACTGAGCAATGAGCAGCTAGCAGAAAATGAGCGGGGGAGCGGGGGGGATTTGCACATTATACCATATCAATTGCATTACTTAGTTCCTCCAAAATTTGTTTTTACAAAACAGCCTACATTTTCCTGGCCAAGCTGGGCACCGTGGCCAAGCCCCTCTGGGATCTTATATCTACAACCTCCTGGCCACAAATATAGCTCTTTGAGCGCTACATCAGCTATGACCCTCTAGGGACATCAGTCAGGGCAGATCTGATGTTTTCCAAAGCCTTTGACCATGCTCTCTGTAAACATAACCTATTATTGCATACAAGACAGAGTTACGTATAGTATAGGTGGATATTTCAGATCCAGAGAGTAAAAACCCAGACCAAGATTTTGTTTCAACCAACCAGTGGAGTACTCTGTGACTCTTTATACTCAACTGGTTGGTTGAAACAAAATCTTAGTCTGGATTTTTACTTTCTGGACCTGAACTTTCCACCTCTGTATATGAGGGAGGAGAGTAGAAAAAATAGGAAAGTCCATACAGGCCAGGGGTGGGCAATCTTATCTGCAAAGAATGTATGCTAGTTTTTGGGATAACCTGTAGGTCAGCTGTTCAGACCCAGGTGTGAGGACTCTTCAGCCAATCAGTCTTCTAATTAGTAATCTAATTAGGGAGTTGCAGCAAAAACCTGTATACACACCGACACTTTGTGGATAACATTGGCCACCCCTGATACAGGCGAATCAAGAGGCATGTAGCTGAGGTTTTCAGATGGACGTGTGGAGTGGCTGGTAGGCTGTGGCTGTAGTGGTGCCTCTTCTCTGTTTCTTGGCATGTAGAGAGGAAATAATTTCCCATAGAATGGCTGAAAAGGGCTTTGATGGTTTCTGTGGTTGAATACGGTGGGTTGGGGGGTTGGGCATGGCCTTGGTAAGCTCTTCAGTGCCGCCACAGACAGTGACTGAATGTTCTTTGTTCATAGCGCGTCATTCGCCCTGCCAATGTTATCATTTTCGGCCAAGCAAATCAAAATGTATCCTATGAGTCGAAGAGTAACCATTTCAATAAGAGGTATTTAGTATAGCATACAGCCAATATTTTGAAAACTGAATATTCTTCTGGAACCCAATTAAAGAGTGTGATCAAGTATGTCTGGTCTATAAATGTTTAAATCCTTTGCAAAATTAATGTACATGTTAAGTACAGACAGATTCATCCATACAGCAACTGCCAATCATTGCAGACAAAAAGTTACTCTGTTTTCAATTGCTCATCACGGTACTCAAACATGTTAACTTGCATTTATATAAATAACAAGCCCTCCTCCAACGGCATGAACAAAACAGATTGGTGAAAAGTATCAATGCAAATACTGAGCTACGTAGGTGCAGCTTCGCCACATAACTTTAAAAGCAGCACGTAAAAAACTATATTTGGTTTAAACGTTTGAGACCGCATTTTACTGACTTGAGTTCAAGTCCAGGTCTGAAGTACGGAACTATTCGCTGCCTTATGGTTTTAATTATCCGGTCGTATCTGCACCTGCCAACCAAATCACGAACGTGTCACAGATATTGACAGTGGAAGAGTATAAAAACCGCTGACCAGAATCTGACAGGATCTGCGTCATGAAGCTGTCAGTGCCGTGGTTATGTTGGGTGGGGTACGGAGCAAAGAGTTTAGGTCTCTTTAAAAACTTGGCAGATCTGTATGACGCCGAAAAGTTAGGTTTATACACGAATACTGTACTGTCAATAGGTCCCTGTACAGGTCCGAGACTACACCAAAAATAAAACGCATTACCGCCGTTGTCGGTACAGGCTTGACAGGGTGCTGTTTCACGTTCAATTTCATTTGTGTATCAAAGTGTTTTGATTAATTTTATCACGTATTTTATGTTCGTACTCATACACCGACCGTTCGATTTCGTGTAAGAAAAAGACATATCAAGAGAAGCACAGTAATCATTACCCGTAAAATTTAAACGAATCTTTTGCTAACTGGTACGTTCGGTAAAATCATTTTAAAGTATTTACCATTTTACAAGTACGAAAAACTGACCATTATTACGAAACGGGCATAACGAGGGAAAGCAGCTTGAATCAGCAATGTACTGCTTTGTTAACCTTTTACGCGATACCCGATGAACAACACCCTACCCCCCGGGACAGCAGGGTCCGCACTCCGCGCCGGCATGGCGCCCCCTAGCGGGCTTCTGTGTTCGGTCAAAGGATATCCCAGAGTTCCCAGCGGTCCATTGAACTGGAAAAAAGGAAGGGCTACGAGCGCAGATGCAAGAGTACTAGATTCTGCGTTGCTGTGTTCCATTTGAAGTATTTTTTAGTGCGGAATCCCAGCATTCACGGGGGTTTCTTCCAAATAACACTGCTGCACCCACATTTCTTATGAAGACGACAGCCTGTTTTTAGTCAGAGATTAGGAAGACTGCGCCTGCTCTCCATGGATACTTGATTTGCGCAGATAGAGGAGCACTCTCTAGGTGGGATAGCCAATCTGCTTGTTGTATATCTACGTTGGGCTGCCAAAAAAAATCGGTACTCGCCGCCCTGACAACCGGATCAATCCCGGAGTCCGGCGGCGGATGCTGGCTCTCGGGATAACTGCACCGATACGCCGCGTCCCGGCCTCCCGGAGCCGCCCGTGAAGCTCCCAGCCGGTGAGGCGGCGGACGGACCGCGTACGTTTATGGGACGAGGGGAAGGAGCCGAGGTGAGGGTCTCCGGGGGAGCAGCGCCCGTAACTCGTCCCGCGAGCGGAGCCGTCGCCTCATTCCCGTAGCTCGCGCTGACGGTCGGTAGTCACTCGCGACGGCTCGGGACGGTAGGTGGGAGGTCGCGGCCCCAGGTTAGGCGGTCCTTAACCTCTGTTCGTAACTGCACCCATGGGACGGCTCAGCGGTCCCGCACAGATCCGAAAGTTGAGCGCGGAGCGGCGTCCGGTTAGGCGGGTGTCGGTTGGCGGCTTCCCGGTAAACGGAGCCGCCTCCCTCGCTAGCCTTTTCTGACATTCCAAGACCGTTAGGCGTTCGTCGCCGCCCTCGTTCCGGTCGCGCATACCTGGGTCAGGGAGCGGCTCTAGATGGGGGTAACGGTTCGCCTCGAAATACCGCTCCACCTTCCGAGCTCGCTTGGGAGAAGCCGCTGGGCTTCCGCCGATTTAAGAGCGCAGAGATGCGATGCGAGTCAGATGCTCGTAGTTAAAGGGACCCCTGGTTCAATGGATGCTTGGGCCGCTGGCAGACACTGTACGTTAAAACTACAACTGTGTGGCTGTTTATCTTTGGTAACCAGTCGTAGGATTATTACTATCTTATTTTCCATCTGTGTATATAAATATCCACTTTTATAAGGGGCCGGCGCCGTTATTATGAGGGATTTATACTGTGGTTAAGCGATTGGAATTGATCAGATTTTATCAGCGCCAGTGTCCTTTCCCCGTTCCTCGAACCAGCTCTGGTGGGGTCCATCCATCAACCCTGTGATCAACAATGAAGCGTGGAGACATGGGGAACCGCGGCGTGGCTGTAGTTGCTCAATCTGCTGTTGTGTCTGGACGCCACATCTGCATTCCACATCTTTGGCCCACATCTGTAGGGTTAAGGGTGTTATCGAGATTTGCCTTGTGCCGAGTGTAATGCCGTAATGACAGCGTTGGTATTTGTTATTCCAGGCCAATTATAGATGTAAATAACACTTTTATGCAGGTCAAACTGTGTTGTACCTGATGATCAGCTCTGTATAAGGTTTTTGATGCTCAGTTTCTAAATAAGTCTAGTAGGAATTGGGGCTGGTTTCAGGCATGTTGCCTCAGGCAGACTATGCTCTATGTCTGCCCTCTTTCGTTCCCATCTAGGTGACCTATTCCTGTATGAGCAGAGGAGGCATCTTACTGGTTTTGTGGCGCAAAAATGAAGCATTTTGGATGGGACGAGGCTTGGAAAAAGACACTCAGCCTTCTTTTGACGTGTGTCAGATATTCCTTCTCAATGGTACTATGTTATTTTGCTTTTGCCCATGTCTTTTGGAAGAAGTTGCTGTAGAGGTTGTTAATAATAATAATCATAATTAATAATAGTATCATTTGATAGTTAATCTTAATTTCTGGTTGCTGACCATGTATTACTAGTATTATTCTTGCCTCCACTAAGTTGTTTGTGATTGTATGAATTGTTTGTCTAATGAGATCTTTTTGCCTCTCTGACTATTTTCTTAACTTTTTCTTTTTAAGAAAGAGAGGTTCAAGTAATCCTCTGTAAGAAGTTTCAGTGACTCCATCATTTGCCCAGGGAATGTAACTCATGCAAAGTGAATTACACTCTGTCTTTCTCGCACAGTCCCTCGATCTATCTCTACCTCTTTTTTTTTTTTGCCAGAGAAAAAAAAATCCCTAACAGAAAAATCTGGAAGTGCTGGAAACATGCCTCTTGCTGTTTCAAAAGTAACTTTTCCAAACAAAACACATTCCTCCAGTTTGAAGCGATCGAGGGGGTGGGTCGGGGGGGGGGGGGGGGCTTTTTGTGCCTTGGGGGGCTGGGGGAGGTATTTGTTGGTGTGGCGTGGAGCGGCGTTTGGTTTGGGTGAACAAATGTTTTGGCTGGTGAAGGTTTTGGG
>JAODKE010000043.1:4434476-4446796 GCA_026779605.1 Mormyrus hasselquistii
TATATATATATATATATATATATATATATATATATATATAATAATTATTAAATCTGGCAGGCAGATCAATCTTTCGTTTTCACAGAATAAAAAACAATGTCACATATTCTGCTAATAAAAGCTGGCAAGTTTCATCGCCTGGAAAAAGTTCCTGCAGTGTGAAACCACCTTATCTTTCATAAAGCACCATTTAACTTGATGACTTATTCCTTTACAATACATTGCATGGTTATTTCTGTAAATTGTGTATTTATTACCAAGGCATTTGTCAAGGATGCAGTTAAGATGGAAAAATTGTATGTGTTATATTGCATGTAAATTTAAATGGTGTGCCTAAATTTTGTGCTGGTGCTCCTAAAATTTTCAGTAAGGAGTATGTTGACTGGAATTCTTTGTGACCAGGTAACCTCACCTAATCAATTTGACAGGGAAATCCACTGAAATCTGGCCATGGGACTTGCTGCCCCGGTGTTTAGCGTCTTCTCTTGGTCTGCTTCATTTAACCCTTCAACCAGCTTGACTTCTCCTCTGTTCTTTATTTATTTATTTAAAAACCATTCATCCCCTGAAAAGAGTTTGCCTGAACATTGTCTGATCGCCTCTTCAGAAGCTTATGTTTGTCTGCCCCCGTGTGGCACTCCTGTGAATAACACAGCACTGCTCCAGCCCCGATAAGGGCAACAAAGGTTTGGGATGATGTAATGGGCAGGCTAGAATATAGGCAGCTTATATTGCATTGATGGCTTGCTTACTGGATACTCTCGTCTACATTCTGTTGTAGCCAGCTACCTCCCTGAGCGCCATGGTTTTAGGTTACCACCCCTATCCAGATTACACCCTGACAGGGGTTGTCTTGTAACACACCCAAATCAGATGGGCCTCATACGTTGTGAGGTGTGAGTTTACATTCCCCCTCTTCCGTGTCCAGATCCAGCCGTAAATGAGTGTGGTGCCGAGAGCCCAGCATGAAGAAAGCAAGCAGGCCAGCCTCCACTAAAGCCCAGAGTGGAGAGCGGGGCAAGGCTGAAGGCGGATCAGCAGGCACAACAGGGAAGGTTGCTGCCAAGACGTCTGGCGTAGCGCCGTTATCCAAGGTATGTGTCAAACTCTGCTTCCAGGCTTTTTCTCTGCCCATTATCTTTGTGTATTCTCATCCTGATTTTCTGAATGACTTTGCAGACTAAAAGCAATGATGACCTCCTAGCTACAATGACAGGGGCAGCTCCAGTCAGCAACAGCACCGTCACCAAGGGCAAGAAGGGCAGCTCCGTCCACCCGTCCTCCACAGCAACTAGCTCTGGGAACCCCGAGGGCAAGCCGAAGACAAACTCTGGTTTGCTTGTATTATTCTTCTTCTAATTATGATTATTATTATTATTGCAGTTACTTTATGGACCGAATTATCATTCCTGCTTGTTTCTTCCCCCCCTCCTTTGATAAGGCTCTTCCACCAAACGTGGGGCCTCTGTGACCTCCAAGGAGCCTAGCTCATCCCGGGACCGACTGCGGAACTCCAGGACCTCTGGTGGTCGAAAGCTTTCAACGACGACAGCAACTGCAGCAGGGCCTGCTGACGCAGTACAGGCCAAGCGTTCCCGCAGCCGGACCCTGGCAGAAACTGAGTCCCGCATGAGCAAGTCCAAGTCAGACAGCCAGATTGGGGAGAAGGCGGCATTGGAGGCCAGGGTAAAGGACCTGCTGGGTCTGGCCAAGAGCAAGGACGTGGAAATCCTGCAGTTGCGCAGTGAGCTCCGGGGCATGCGAGCGCAGCTGGGCCTGGGGGACGAGCCTGCAGATAAGCAGGCTGATGACGAGGACAGGCCACAGGGCAGGGAAGCACCTGCCATCACAGCTGCTGATGTGGAATCCACCCTCCTTTTGCTCCAGGACCAAAATCACAGTATCCGTGATGAATTGAACCTGCTGAAGAATGAGAACCGAATGCTGAAGGACCGGCTTAATGCTCTGGGCTTCTCTCTGGAGCAACGACTGGATGGCCCGGACAAACTCTTTGGCTACCAGTCTGCAAGTCCTGAGCCAGTGACGGACGGTGGCCACAGTGACCGCGGCGGGGCCCTAGCCTCATCCGTAGAGGGCTCGGCCCCTGGCTCCATGGAGGACCTGCTGGTGGAGCACCAGCGCAGTAGTTCCGTGGACAACCTAGACAGTGAATCCAGCGAGGTTTACCAGCCTGTCACCTCCAGCGATGACGCACTGGATGCTCCCTCTGGTGCCTCTTCTTCCTCCTCCGAGTCAGAGGGTGCACCAAGCCGTGAGCGGTCACGAAAGGGCAGCAGTGGCAACACGAGCGAGGTGTCGGTGGCCTGCTTGACGGAACGCATCCACCAAATGGAGGAAAACCAGCACAGCACAGCCGAGGAGCTCCAAGCAACCCTCCAGGAGCTGGCCGACCTGCAGCAAATCACACAAGAGCTTAACGGTGAGAACGAGCGGCTGGGTGAGGAGAAGGTCATCCTCATGGACTCTCTGTGCCAGCAGAGTGACAAGCTGGAGCATCGGGGCCGGCAAATCGAGTATCTGCGCTCGCTGCTAGAAGAGCATCATGTGGCCTACTCCATGGATGAGGATGTCAAGAGCGGCCGTTACATGGAGCTGGAGCAACGCTACGTGGAGCTGGCAGAGAGTGCCCGCTTTGAGCGTGAGCAGCTGCTGGGCGTGCAGCAGCACCTCAGCAACGCGCTGAAGATGGCTGAGCAGGACAACAAGGAAGCCCAGGAGATTATCGGCGCACTCAAAGAACGTAACCATCACATGGAGCGCGCCATCGAGTCTGAACGGCAGGAGCGGGCAGCTACTGTGGCTGCGTTTGAGGAGTGCAAGGCTACGGCGGCCAGCGACCAAGCTGAGCTTAACCGTTGCCGGGTACAGTTGGAGCAGGAGCGCCAGAAGGTGGCTGAGCTCTACTCCATTCACAACTCTGGTGATAAGAGTGACATCCGGGGATTACTGGAGAGCGTGCGCCTCGACAAGGAACAGGCTGAAGGCGAGGCCACCAGGCTGCGGGAGGAAATGGGCCACACCCGCAACGAGATCGCCCGACTCCAAGACACCCTCAGCAAGGTGAAACCTACCCCTTAGGGTCTGGCCCGCTGTCAGAAGCATGTTGGTTTTAGATCATTGCAGGATTTTAAATTTTGTGTGCAAAAACTTAAACATTCAGCATTGAAAAGGCAGGATAACAGCTTTGATTTGATAGTTGTTTGGCTGTCTGCAATGCAGCTTTGATGTGACTTTGCATGAATGCGTTTTTGCCCTTGTAGTCATTAACATTGTCTTAATGGGGTCCTATTATGCTTTTCCAGTTTCTCCATTTTATTTAGTCCATTATAAAGCTTTATGTGCATGTAAATGGTCTGAGTTTTAAGGCCCAAAGAACATACAAAATGGAGTAACTCACCACAAACTGACCCAATCTTCTCTAACCTGCCTGAAATACCATGTTGGAATTTCAGCCCTTCCGTAACATGGTGAGGTCACCAGGTAACCTTATCCTTATTAGCTGCCTACGTGCATGGATCTGTCTGCAGACTGAAGAATGGGTGTAATGGGTACAGCAAGCTAACCAATTGGGCAAACTGACCAATCAAGCATGCAAGTTTATTTTAGTAGAACCCAAAAATAAAATTATGAACAGTGAAATTGGCCCTTTTTAAGAGTAGGCTAGTGGTTATTTCCCTACTCGAGGTTGAGGTATTTCGCTTGACCTTGTCCCTGCGCCTGGGTGTCCCTTCTTCGGTGTCTGCATGACTCCAGTTGGACGAAGAAT
The DNA here is from genome assembly GCA_026779605.1 of Mormyrus hasselquistii. Taxonomy (NCBI): domain Eukaryota; kingdom Metazoa; phylum Chordata; class Actinopteri; order Osteoglossiformes; family Mormyridae; genus Mormyrus; species Mormyrus hasselquistii. The sequence goes on from JAODKE010000043.1 coordinate 4,438,264, forward strand.
ACCGGGATTTCAGGGATGAGCTTCAAAAACAGTTGGCAGAACAGAAACGAGCCCTGGACAAACAGCGTGAGGAGCTGGAGGAGAAAGACACAGAGATTGGGGACATGAAGGAGACCATCTTCGAGCTGGAGGACGAGGTTGAGCAGCACCGGGCGGTCAAGCTGCACGACAACCTCATCATCTCTGACCTGGAAAGTGAGTGTTGGAGCCAGGAAGGGTGCGGGGGCTTTGGAGGAGAGGCCAGCTTTTCGTAAGGCTCCCATGGAGTAAACGTGAGCTCTGTGCTGGGGTAACAAACTTATTCCGGTTCTCTAAGATGAGTGAAGAACATGTTGTGCGTGGGTCTGTAGGTGATCAGAAGGTCACCGGATCGAATCCTGCGGTCAGCAGAGTGATTTCTGAGAGAGGCTCTTCACCCACAGTTTCTGCAGGGATCCTGCTTTTCTGAATGTGCATCTCTTTGGAAAAGGGTGTCTGCTAAATCAATACATGTAATATGAAATCATTATTCCGAACATTTCCTGGTGAAATTCTGCAGATGTGCTTCATCTAACAAAAATCCCTTGAACCATCAAGGCAGTTGACCTGTGGGTATTGGTATTCACTTCAGTGTTTTCTGCCTCCATAGATTGAAGAAAAGCAGGGTACAGATAAAATGCTAGTGAACACTAGATGGAGCCAAACAGCTATTTTCAGCCTGCATAACTCAGAAATGACGATTCTTTGGTCACGGCTGGAGATACCGTACTGGTGGATTGGCAGCATGGTTGTTCAATCAGATGTTTTACCGTCTTGTAGCACCAAGAGTCTAAAGTTAAACCCCAGATCAGCTTTTGTGAGATGTCAGTTTCTCATTATAGCCAAATATAGTCAAATAAAAGCATAATGTTTTTTGCTTCAGGTCAGTCAGCCAAGCTAAAGTCAGACAGGTGAAGCTGTTTTTCGTGTTGTCTTTCAGACTCTGTAAAGAAGCTGCAAGACCAGAAACATGACATGGAGAGAGAGATAAAGATTCTGCACCGGAGGCTGCGGGTGAGTGTTTAGTAGCAGATGTTTAGGAGGGGTCTCTGGGGGTGGGGGGTTGTGATCACTAACGAGTTCACCACATCTCGTGCACAGGAGGAGTCTGCGGAATGGCGCCAGTTCCAGGCCGACCTGCAGACTGCTGTGGTCATCGCCAACGACATCAAGTCGGAGGCCCAGGAGGAGATCGGCGACCTGCGTCGGCGTCTGCAGGAGGCCCAGGAGAAGAACGAAAAGCTAAGCAAGGAGATGGAGGAGCTGAAGAACCGCAAGTACGTGGCATGGGCAGGGCTATGCACGGAGGGGGCGGGGTCCCCAGCGGGGTGCCTGAAGCGGCTGGTGTGCACCCATAGGCAGGACGAGGAGAGGGGCCGTGTCTATAACTACATGAATGCAGTGGAGAGGGACCTGGCAGCCCTGCGTCAGGGCATGGGCCTCAACCGACGCTCCTCCACCTCCTCTGAGCCGTCACCCACCGTCAAGACCCTCATCAAGTCGTTTGACAGCGCCTCACAAGGTGCCCGTCGCCAATCCAAACTCTATGCTCCTGGCCATGTGACACATAGAGCCCTCTGTCTGCACCGAGAGCAGGGGACGTCTCCTTACTGGAGTGTGTGCTTGCAGGTCCAGTCCCCACCACAGCAACCCCTACTGCTACGACCGCTGCTGCCACCCCACTTCCCCGGACTCCCCTGAGCCCTAGTCTGCTAAAAACTCCCCCTGCAGCTGCTGTCTCACCTATACAGGTAGGGTCACCTGGGCATGGTGTGATGTACGGATGGTCGTGTAGGTCCTCCTCGCACTTGCTGGTATGTTATCATGCAATAAAGTGCCGCCAGTTGAAATAATTTGTTTGGGATTCTGGGCTTTAAGGTTCATTCCCACTATGCGTGGTGCATTTTCCCAATTGTGAGTTCCGTGAAAATACACTGCTGCATGTATTTCTCTGCACTGCGCACAAAGTGTTTGTATGTGTTTTGTTTTTTTGCTCCCTCTTTTTCCCCACAAACACTAGTGACAATCAAGTACAGTAGTAGAAACAACTAATACAACGCAATGTTGAAAATTAGACAAAAATGCAGAATACCGCATGCTGAAAAAAAACACAGGTCAACGTGTCGCGCTGCGTAGCATTTTTTGGTTTGCCTAGTGTGAATATAACCTAATTCGTGACTGACACGGGCAGCTGGCTAGACAGACATATGCTGGGAGTGGGGTCCTTCACAGGAATGTAGTCGCCAGGGTTGACTCGACTTGGTTTATTCTTATGGAGCAGTCGCCATGTTCATTCTCCTGCGTGTTGGATGTGTTTCTGTGTTAGTAGGGTGCCATTTGACTGGCACATCTTGTCCTCGGTTCAAAGCTGTCCCGTCCCCCCTCGCAGGCCACCAAAACCTTGCTGATAGCCGTCCTTCCTTTTCCTGCCATCATTGCAGACAGTCTCTGGCCTCCATCCAGCCCAGACCTAATGACAGTGACCAGCTGACCGGGGAGAGTTTATCTTTGCCACAATTGTGTTCTTATTTGCTTCTGGGAAAGTATGGGTTTGTCGTGCCATAAAATGTGGCGCTTCTGCTCTGGGTGCTGCCGCATTTGTGACTCATAGTCCTCGAACACCTGTTGGAGAGACGGCGTCCACAGCTTCTCGGGCTCCTCTAATGGCAGCCATTTCTCCCTTTCAGTGCCTTCTGCCACATGCTCTTTCAGGAATCTTGGGGCTTTCTGAATTTTCGTCTTTTTGGTACCTCTTTGGTGATTTTGTCTTGTTTTATATTCGTGTTGTGTGATTAGGCATTAGGCTTTGTTTTTATAATGTGAAGATTTTATGTTGCATCTCAGCAAGAGGCTTGTTACCTTGAGCTCTTAAGCCTTTTTTGGGGATTGATATCACAAGGTCTGTCAGGAATGTATATGAGATTAGAAATGAGCACGTCTGTAAAGACCGTTTAATAAAGCTTATAATACGTGCGCATGGTAAATGCCTTACATCATCATTAGTTTGGGATATTAATAAGTGTGTAAAAGCTTCAGAGGCAGAAATGTCTGAGAATCATGAATGGGTGCTTCTCTGTATGCTAACACGGTAAGTCGCTGCTTGGTCCACCAGGGTGGTGCAGTACTTAAAGGGTTTGCCATGGATCCTAAGAGAGGTTTGTTCCTTGTACCTTTGAGCCCTATGTTTTTGCTGAGCTGATTCAAACGCACTGTGCCCTCCGTTATTCCAGAGACACACCATGAGCGGGTCCATCTCCACTCCGAAGCCCCTCCCCTCCCTTGGCGACAAGAGGCCCGCCTATGCAGAGATCAGCGTGCCAGGTGGGTTTTCCGGGGACCCTCAGCAGCGGCGCCACCATCTCTCTCGCTTATCTTCCTTTTGCCTCCCTCGCAGGGCAGTCAGCATTCATTTTAGCCCGTTTATGGTAGGAGCTCGGTGTGTTTCTTTAAAGGACCCAGGGCAGAAGGCGGCCCTCAGGAATGCTGGTCTCATTGGCTATAAAACATACAAATTTGCAGGTATCCAGTTTCCCAGCAGTGTGGCCCAGCTGCCTTGAAACCTGCCTGAGTAACGGCACTTTCGATGTTGCTCACCTGGCCCGGTCCTTTGGTCATGGCGCCGCTCGGTCTGATCCAGCGTGCCGTTGTTTGTGGGCAAAGCTACACTCCCTGCTTTCGTAAGAGCAGACCGGATTGCTCCGTCACTCACCGAGACGCACCGGTCATATGTGGCTGGTATTCCTCTGCGCTACGTGTTTCCGCAACGTCTCTTGTCCTGCTTACGTCAGTCGGGGAAAAAAATGTAAATGAAATAGCGTGAGACAGCCACATCCCCAGTGTCGCATCCCTCACTGGTGTTTTTCTCACGGCGCCGGCCACCGTCCTGGCAGGAAGTGGCCTTTATTTATCGTTCTCTCTGGTCAGGGTGAGGGTCTTGCTGGCGTCTGCTGCCGCAGTCTATCATTTTTTGTGACTCCTGGGGTTTAGGGATGGACCACTAGGGAATGGGGTGGGGAGCAAGACATCAGGGCCACTAAAACGTGTCAGTTTAAAGCTCTGTCATGAGATGTCATGAGACCCCTCCCTCCTTTGACTTTATTATGGTGCTTCGTGGTAGACGTGCAGACCAGGATGTTCCACTACCCCTGCACACCACCCCATTCTACACCCCCATCTTCATACCATAATTACCAAACACCCCCACAGTGATCTAGCCCAGGGGCAGCATCCTCAGAACAGGCAGGCTCACCTTTGTGGTGGGCTTGGGCTCATTTCACAGGAGAGCCACACAGCTGGCAAGTGCCACAGGCCAGCAATTACCTGTATGTTAAAGGCCTCTCGCCCCACCCTTCTCATTTAGAGCCTTTTTAAATGAAATGCAACTGGTTGAGGCCTCGGGGTTCTGCGATAGGGAATATGCAGAATTATCCTTGACTGATTTAAATGTGTAAAAAAAAAAAAAAAAAAAAAAGGATTTGCATTTGTCATGAAAGCCCATTGCTGGTATGCTGTCACTGCCCCCTAGAGCTTCAGCACAGACATCGCGCAGCTGAATCGTTCCCCCCCATTGTCGGATGGCGCACTGTGACATTAATGCTGATCAGCCTCCGAGCTTTATGACCAGGAGTGCATTGTGGTTTCCTCTCTTGTCATGTGACCATGATGTCATATGGGTAGTTGCTGACACCCACTGATGATTCATCTGTGTTAGTGTCAAATGCAGAAGGTCAAAGCAGATTTTACTTAAAGCGAGTTTCACAACACAGGAATTTCCCAGAGACTGCGGTCAGGAAGCCATGCGGTGGGTGCTGACATTGAGGTCAGAATAACCATGGTGATTTGTGTGTGTAAGGACAGTTTATGAATGGCGTGGATCTCCATCATTTGCTAACTGTAGACAACAAATAGAGGCAGAAATTGGGATGGATGTAGCATTGCAACTAAAATCTGTGTCTGTCACTCCACTGCAGTACATTTCACTGAGCATAAATGATCTGGTGACTGGCCTTTTATTCTGGCAGGAGTATCATCCACACACTCACTGTCTGTTCGTTAAATCTAGGAGAAATCGCATATTAACGTGTTAGAATGTGTTTAGGCAGAAGTTACCTGTCGATTAGGTTACCATCTCTGCTACAGGCCTGGATGAAGAGGCTTATTGGAATGGTTGATTAAAAGTACAAGAGAATGAAAATCTGCCTTGACCTTGGGCATAGCTGAATATGGAGAGATCAGTGCGTGGAACTGAATCTCAAACACAGTTGTTCCCTTTTTAAAATATAAATATGTAAATGAAGGTGATCAAATGGGATGGTTCATAAATCTTAGACTGTTACATAACTGCGTTAACTACGTCCCCAAACTTAACATACACCATCCCACTTTCTAAACCAATGGACCTGCACAACCTGCAACAGATATTTTCTCTTGCATGCATGCAGCTTCCATAAGTGCACTATTTGCGGAGGTTGCTATTTGGAGTTTTTGAAAGTTTCATGATGAAGGTTAGCACTATAAAAAGATTTGTTGTGAGAGATACAACATATTTACAGTGTACTTGTTATGATGCTGAAAACGAAGTTCTGACAATGCTGACATTGTGCCTAGGCTCAAGTAGGAGTATTATAGCTATGTGTGACAAAGCAGTGTACAGAGTATAAAATAACAGTAATGATAAAAAGCACAGTATGATATATGTATAAACCAGTAACTGTTAATATCAACATCAAGTATAATGTACTTTATGTAAATTTATGTGCTTTTACACGATTGGCTGTGCAGTAGGGTTGTTTATACCAACATCACCACAATTTTATTAATTTTTTTTAAGCGCCAGTTTAATCTTATGGGACCACAGTCGTAAATCCTATTCATCATTGACTGAAATATTGTCGTGCAACATACGACAATAGAGATGTTGGTTCTGTGTGCGTCATCGCAGTGCCTCATTATAAACCAGCCAATCACAGCAAAGCTCATCAAAATATTAATCACCAAAAAAGGGAAAACAGCCTGTTTCATTCTAAGGTCAAATAATAGGGTTGTAAATTCCTCCTGTAAAGCTGCTTCTGGTGTAGACACCAGAGAACAATTTAAAATACTGAAAAAATGCACCTTTAGCAAAATTTATAAATAGGACATGTAATGTCATGTGAGCTGCGTTTTGTCAGCTGGATGACAATGTCGATGTTCACCTCAGTCTTGTGTACAGAAATCAAAAATCCAATCACACAGTTATTATAAGGGCTACTTCTGCTTGCTGGTCACAATGACTCGTGATGCAGTGTTCTCTGAAATATATGATTGGTTATATATTTAGTGTTGGCCTAAAGACTGGTGATTTAAGACTTATCTTTTAGACATTTTTAATATTGCCATGAAGAATCCCAGCAGTGTCAAGGATTTGGGGATTTATTTTGTCATCAGTCTTCATGGACGTTTACTAATTGTTTGTATCTGTTCTGTTCATTTTCTGATATGTTTTGGGAATAGAGAATAAATCCTTCAGTAGGTCTTGTAAACAGACTTCCACTGGGGGCTTTCTGCATCTCCTGCTCTCTATCCCATAGCAGAGCACCTCCTCCGTGGCCCCCCAGGCAGTCGTCCTGGCTCTGCCCTGCAGAGGGTCTCCAATATGGACTCCACCAAGGCCATTTCAGGTTTGTGGGCATGTTTCTGTGTGTGTGTGTGTGTGTGTTTTACTGCTTGTGCATGTATATTCACGTCAGCTGTGAAGGCGACTTCCTCATTTGACTGCTTTACTAAGAATAAATAATTTGAATAATGGCTGAGTAAGGTTTCATATAATCCCCTACATAAACCCTTGGATGGACCAAGGCTGGATGCTTTCACTTCTGCTTTCGCTTACCCCCAACAACAGTACAGTAACGCAGACAATCAATCCTTTCAGGACAATGGGCTGCTCTCTGTGTAGACTTCACCGCTAAGCGGGTAATTTGCTGTATTTGCTGTGATGTGGATATCATCGCAAAACCCTACCTCCAGGGCGCCCGGTCCCAGTTAGCTGCTTTATTATTATTATTATTATTATTATTATTATTATTACTTTTAAAATTTAAGCCTTATTATTTTTGGAACTTGGATGGAAGCCAGTGTATGATGACGATATGCTTGACTTATTGGACTTTAGTTAATGATAGTCTTGTGTCCCACTTTTTAACACCTGAGACTGAACAAGAGCAGCTGCCTGTGGGGAAAAAAAACAAAAAGAACGATTTTAAGTGGGACCTGCTGCTGGCTGGTTGCTGGCAGGATGGCACAGGTGACTGGGAGAACTTTAATTGGCATTCGCAGAAGCATGGCTGGCGTGCAGGCGAGCGGGGGGGGATGCTTTGTTAGGGAGTTACTCCAGTTGCGTGAAGTCTGTCCTACTGTGTAATGTAATGGCAAAGCTATTAAAATAAACACAAAACCCAGAAGTGCCACCCAGCCCTGTGAATTAAGACCAGCAGGGGGCAGAGTGGTTAAGGAGCTGAACATGCAGGTTTAAACCCCAGGACTGGGAAATGCCGTCAAACCAATCTGTGACTCTGTAACTTTCCAGATCGCGTGCCAAAACCCCCTGCCGTGTTGTTTCAGGGGAACCCAGGAACATTGTGTCACTTCCTCTGCCTTCCATAGTATCCCGTCGGAGCAGCGAGGAGGTGAAGAGGGACATCACGGTCCCAGAGTCAGGGGCTGCCGCTTCACTGATGGCCATGGGTGGGACCCCTAGCCAGCTTTCCTTGGCCTCGTCCTCACCCACCGCTTCGGTCACCCCCACTACACGCAGCCGTCTCCGGTGAGGGCACATTAGCGTGACTGGTTCCTCTCTATGGTGCCATTACAGATCATGGGCAAAAAACGTGTGTACAAGAACCATTTGGATTATTTAACTAAATAAAATGTAGTTTTTTTTGGACTGCTTCTCCTGTAAATGAAATTTCAACTGTAGTTAATACAGAAATTAATTTATTGGTGTTAAACAGTTTCCTGAAAACGGGAAAAAATAGCACTGTTTTTGTGGCATGCCTTTATCCTTTTGTCCTTCACTGCTCATTCCTTTTGCAGACACTGTCTCAGATCCACCTCATTTTATTAGTTTCTGCTCTAGTGGCAGATTCCTCCATCATCCTCTTTATCTCCCTTCATCTCCTATCATTTGAATAGTTAATCATTTATGCTACAGAGTATCCATCTGTCCATCCATCTTCCAACTGCCTTTCCGGTGCACGTCAAATAGTTTATGGTTTTATCATCAAGTGTTCAGAAAGGACAATATGCATAATCCTGTAAACAATGAATGCATTAACAGTACAGTAGTGTGCAAAACATTAGTTATGCAAAGGGGGTCCAGATGCAGGGCACTAGTTGTTTAGCAACCTGATGGAATGCCCTGGTAGCACTTTCTGGACGGCCAGAGTGTGAGGAGGTCATGCTCTGAGTGGCGGGCATGCCTGATGATGGACTCAGCCCACTTCAAGCAGCGGGAGAGGTAGATTGTGGTAGGTGATGA
>JAODKE010000043.1:4446896-4468811 GCA_026779605.1 Mormyrus hasselquistii
CCGGTCGCGCGGCTCTTTACGGCAGTTTGAGTCCTGAGCTGTTACGTTACCCAGCAGCACCGTCATGCTTACGGCCATGATTCTCTCAATGGCACAGTGGTAGGTCACCGGGGTTCTGGTTCCCAGCCCAAAGCTCTTCAGGCGCCTTAAGGAGGATAGCCTCTGCTGAGCTTCCATGAGAATGCAGCTGCTGATAGGAGACCATGAGAGGGAGCCAGTGATCTGGACACCCAGGAACCTGAAGCTGCTGAGTGACTCAATGGGAGAAACATTGATGCGTAGTAGGGAGTTCAGATCTTTGGTCTTCCTGAAGTGGACAATGATCTTCTTTGAGTTGTTGACATTCAGGGAGAGGTTGTTATCGTGGCACCGTTCTGTCACGTCTTTTATCTCCCTGCAATAGACGGGCTCGTCGTCATCTCTGTAATCACGGTGGTGTCATCTGCAAACTTGTGCTTTTCCACGTAGTCTTGGGTCAACAGGCTGCACGGCAGCCGCCTTGGGGAAGGCCAGAAGGCCAGCAGTCGCCTTGGAGAAAGCCACAGGGCCGGCAGCCGCCTTGGGGAAGGCCAGAGGGCCGGCAGCCTATCCCAGACATCATGTGGCACAAGGCAGGGCAACAGATACCTTAGATGGGAGGCTCTAAAACATGCTCATGAAATACAGTTGTGAAAAAGTATAATCTTCAGTATAACAGTGATCAGCTATGCTCAGTATTAATTTAAAAAGATGGTTATTGTAATGGAACGGTCAAATAAACACCATAGGATATAGACGTAGCAAAACCATCTTTGTATGAATGTCGTCAGTTGACTGGTTAGGTCGCTGTGTCATCTTGTTTACTCTTTTTAAGTATCTTGCCTGTTCCATCTCTTCACCCATTTTCAAGCCTTGTATTCCAGCTGTTTTGTGTGTGGACTTTATACTTTGACCCAAACCAAAGCAGCCAGTGTAGCCTTTTTTAAGAGGTCAGTGAAAGTCTTGTGACTTTGTTATCAATTATGTTCGTTTGTACACTGATCAGTCAGCAAGCGCCAGGCGCTTGCATGCAGATTTAGAGGGTGATTTCTAGTTGTTAGGCCACACAGTAATGACAGAGTGACAGTAGCCATTTGAGCCTGTCAGTAATTAGCATGCCTGCTCGTTAATGGTTGATTAACCCTGCCTGGAGAAGTTTTAATGTGTCCTATACATTTTTTTTGTTGTTGTCCTTTAACTTGTTTTTGTTTCCATTTGGGTAAGTCAGCACAGTGAGAGAGGAACAGAAAGGAGGGGCTTTAGAATGAGGTCCGGTATCATTAGTGGGAAAGAGGAAAGCGGGTCAGTGACACGGAGTCCGTGTCGACCTCAGGGAGCCATAGAGCTCCGGAATGTACCGCTGGACTGAACAGGCCAGGACCCCTCACATTCCAGAATGATCCACGCTGACGCTCGTTTGGGGTGGTCGGGGGGGGTCGGGGGGAGTGTGCTGCTGCTGCGCGTGTGAGCATGCATGTCTGTGTGTTTCTGCACCCCCATGCTCATCCCTTCTCAACAGTTTATCTGTTCAAACCACGGCTGACGCAGTGTCATGCGGGTGTAGTTTAAGGGGGGTGTTGGTAATGTCTTCCTGTCCCGTGTCAGGAAAGGCTAAGGGGCCAGGGCTCCGTCTCCCTATTTTACGGTTTTCTTCCTTTGTTTGGATGACAATGCTGCAAATGTGTGATTTAGGTCTGCTTCCCATTGAATGCCACGTCCTTCCTCTGTCGGTCCTGAATAACAGAATCTCAGTATCAGAACAGAAGATATGTGCATTGAGCATCCTCTTATATGGCATGAACAGCTCTCATCTTCAGCGTCCTATTGTTTTGTATTCCGTTGTTTCCTTAGGCTTCTGACTTGAGTCTTTTGCTTTGCCCCCCCCCCCCGCCCCTACATCCACAGGGCGTCTTGCCTGATGACTGGTTCCTATGTCCCCTTTCCACCCTTAGGGAGGAACGTAAGGACCCTCTGTCTGCGCTGGCACGGGAATATGGCGGCTCGAAGAGGAACGCCCTACTCAAATGGTGCCAGAAGAAGACTGAAGGATATCAGGTACAGGTTGTGTTTGGGGTGAGGAATCCCATGCATCCTGTAGAAGATTGGTTTGGGACTCCTGGCATTGAGAGAGACTTGAGCCAAAATCTGTATATTATCACTTCAATTAAAAAGACAAAGATGCTTCTGGTAAAACATCAACTAATGATATGTGAGCAAGATAGACTCAACTTAATGTTGATTTGACTATTATGACTAGAAGAAAGCGTCTCTGTTCTCTTTGCTAATGTTTCTTACAGTGCCTGGTTGATGTAGGCATGGGAGTGTGAGGGAGAGCTTTGGTCAACTGGACAAGAGAGACACAAAGTGGTATCTCTTCTTAGATCTCATCCAGGGAATAACTGGTTCAGCATCTTTGTTTGATTTTGCTTAATGTTGAACTAAAGAAATGCAGAGAAAGATGGATGGATGGAACAGTATGGGCCAGATGGAGAAGATAAAGCTGTCTGCTCATAAATTGCACCTTTGCATGGAAAATGCAGTGATCATGACCATGGCCAGTGGGCTTTTGAGCAGTAAAAGCAGTTGTGGGGGCCATTTATAACTTTGTGGTGTATTATGGATTTTGGCCACTGGGGGGGTGTATTGCATGGAGTGGTCTGATCACATGAGGACAGGTGGGTATGTGAACACGTGACGACAGGTGGGTATAAGTAGGTTTTTTCCAACTGGTCGGTGTGGATGGTTGAGGGAACACGGTTACCGTAGTACCTGTAAGGGATCATGGCATAGGCAGCACGCCGCCAGCACGTTATACAGCACAAGTGTCGTAGGTAAAAACAAAGGGTCCTTTTATGTCAACTGAAGACATGGAATAAACGGGAACATCACCCAACTGCAGAGGCCGCTTGGACGTTGGTTATTTAAAGCTACGCGTTGAGAACACTTGGTCGTCCATTCTGAGGCTTACAGGAAAGCCTCAACAGCAGTGATGTTGTCACGTGAGCCAATATGAACCCAGTTCATACCCAGCTGACGCACAGTGAAGGGTTCTTCTGATTCTCATACAGCATGGGGCACTTTTTGTCTAGTTTGATTTAGATTCACTCTACTGTTTAGAGGACGAGGGCTTTGAAGCTTTTCTGGGGTCTGGTGATAGCCTGATGCTATTTTGTGGCCATATTGTTGTCATACACACACAGATATGTATAATTTATAGTAATGGGCTGTGCTTAGTTTAAAAAGCCTTTTGCCAGCTGCCATATGCTATCTTATTTAGGGAAGGTCACGCTCTTATCTGCCAGCTGTTTTCAACATATGCTTGGTCATTTGGAAGGCTTTGCTTGGGGTCATGCAAACAGTCCTCTCTAATATTTTATTTTATTTTTTATGTGGGGGGGGGGCACCCTGTGAGAAGTGACACAGCTTTCTTCCTTGCTTCACATTCTACATTCTCACCTTACCCTCGGCTGCTTGCTGGTGGCCATTTGTATGGATACAGTTCCAGGCGGGAAGCATTCAGTGCTACTGAATTCCAGCCAGGACCTGTTATTAGTTATGGGATGGTTCTTGTTAAACGAATGGTTAAAGTATCCAAGTTACTGGAAGTTCTGTATGGTAAGAAAATGTGTCAGAGTTCCAATCCAATCAGGGTGAAACATGCACAAATGGCTGCCCTCTATCCTACTACCTGTACTCTCAATGCAGATGTAGGTGCGTTGTAGACTGGCTGGTTGGAGAGATGAGTGAGCATGGAGCAGACCCATAGCTCCATGCTTTAAACGTGAAAGAGTCCTGTTTGGCAATTGTCTGTGGCCCTGGGGTGGGAAATGCTGAGAGGTGGGGCTCCTTCATTCCCTCCCCACCCTTCATTCCCTCCGCTTACATGTCAGTCTCATTTGGACAGGTGCAATTGTGTGGCTGGCAGTTGAAGGACCTGCGTCGAAAATCAAGTCCTTGAAGTTGTCGTGGTGTTTGTCACGTTTCCCCTCTTCACCGGAATGCCCCTTTCCCATGTTAATAACTCCACGCCTGTTTTTCCCACATTTCCTCACAGGTCTCACTTTGGGGTTTCACACTCGTGCATTTGAATACCTCTTTGCGTTTACAAAACTGGTTCAGCCCACATTGTTCACATCCCAGTCCATTTCTCCTGGGTCTGATGCAAAATTTAGCTTTGTCTGAATTGATTTGATTCATTAGAATGTAGTTAATTTGTTTTCACCCTAGGGAGTTCTCTCTTTGTCCTTGTGAATCTTGTGCATTTTTTTCATTTGTTTTTTTTCTTCCTTTCTGCAAATTGTTCAGAGTCTTTTTAAAGGATAAGTTGTCTTATCAGTGAATTTTATAATTTGCCATTGATGGCTGTTGCTTGGAGACCCATTTCTGTAATGTACTGGTTTACTCGCCTGGACTCCCTGGTCAGCAGCATCACTCTGATCTGCAGTGGGCCGGATAGGTGGTGCACAGATTGGGTTATGTGGGCAGGTTCTCAGGAACCAGGGCCTGAGCAGTAGCTTTGGACATAAGTGAATTTTTAGTTAGGTAGTTTGGAGTGGTGGTTGTTGATGTAGGAGGGATCTGTGCTCTGTTCCAGTCATCTCTCGAACTCCACCCATATCACAGACCCCAGCACGCGTTGCCACTTGTCTGATCTCTGCTGCCTATATGTCTGTCTTAGGCGGTCCGAAACATTAAACTAAGAGCCACCTGTTTCGGCATTTCTTGTCCTCACATGCTCTAATAAAAAGCTAATATAAACTTATAAAACTACACCAAAAACAAATTAAACTGAATTTCAAATGAAAATTGAAAATATAAAAATAAACTAAATAAAAAAAAAATGAAAACTTAATAGCGGTGCTCGTGACACATGGGCAGAGCCCCCAGCCCATGCACTCCTCTGTGCTTTATTCCCCGTGTTGCCATGGAGACATGACCTACACCTGTAGTCCTACTGTTGTGACAGGAAGATGAATTTGTCATAGCAGAGGGCAGGGGTGAGCACAGGCTTGTAATCAGAAGAATTTACTTCCTGACCCGATGCCCTGCTTTTAACAGCCTTGAGCAGGGTACTTACCCTGAATCACCTCGATAGCAGGTTCTGCTTATTATGTCTGTAAAAATCATTGATGAAAAAGTCACTTTGGATAAAAGCATCTGCTGAGCAGTGAATGATCTTTGATGGTGGTGATGATAATTATACAGCTGAGTGGCTGTAAATGCGATTAGACTTTGGTGACTGAGTTCCCCGGTCACAGTCCTCCATCTGTGGCAAACGGAGTACTGCCCAGGGCCCCTGCAGTCTTAACCAGCCTGACCTCTCTAACAGCTTAACAGCTCTCTGCAGTGTGCCGTGTGGCGGCGAAAAGGCCGTGATTAATAAGGTCTGCCTGGTTCGCTGTGCTTTCCAGAGAGGACAGTCAGCAGTCAGGCTGCCAAGGGCGTGGCGCAGCTAGGACGTCACCTTCTCGGGGGGAGGGGTGGTCACCTTCTCGGGGGGAGGGGTGGGTGAGCTGATTATTTCCCCATTGTGCCCCCATTACGATGTGTATTTAAGGCAAATGGTTAAGTCTGTTTTAGTGTAATGGCTGTCTGAACTTGAAGGCTGAAGGTGTAGTTGTGTGTTTGTTCTTTATTTTTTCCCTTCCCCCTCTTTATCTCTTTTATTTACACCCCTTCCCCAATTTGCCAATCTTCTACCTGACGTATGAAGTTATAGTTAAATTGCCCCCCTCCCCCCATCTGTCCCAGCAGGATCAGTCTTGGTTTGTAAGCCTGACAGGCCCCAGGTAGCATTATCAGGGCAGTGTCACTTGCTGATATGTAAATGGATGTTGGATTAGCAGCAGGATGTACCCTGTTAATTCTCAGTCACCTCACCTCTGATTTTAACTTTCACCTTCCTACAAAAGCTAAGGTTTATCTCTGACAGTTTCAATGCCGTGTAGCCAGTGGACATTCAACAGCCTCAATGTTTGTCTTGAGATCCTCAAGGTTTTTCTGAAGGTACCCCCTTGGAAGATCCACACCTACCTGGCAAACCTACCAGCCAATCGGGAAACTCCTCAGTCTCGATTTGACTGACTAGGTGCCAGTAACCCAAATCTAAGTTGCAAACTGAGTCACTGAATCTGCACAGCTGATCTGCTGTAGGTCCTCTCAACCTCCCCGGCAGAAAAAAAAACCGTAACGCTTCAATATCTCACCACTCTTTATTTTCATCGTCCTCAGAGGAGGCAGGCTGTGTGTGGTTGTAACGTGTTCTGGGGTCCCCGATTCTGAGAATTGTAAAGCTGGCTCTATTAGAGGTGCCAGTGCCAGGGTTGAAGGGAAGTGGTTTCTGACAGTGTGGGTGTTGATATTGCTGTAAGCTGGTGTTCATATTTACCAGAAAATATTCTGCTCTGAGGAACCTGAGTGTTTCCATACTTTTTGCAGTCTTCATGGCCTCGTGCTACTTACCTGTCTCGGGTGATTGACTTGAACCCTTACATCTTTTCTTTACTTCGCTGTGAGTACTGGTCTGTTGCTTCAGTCTACTTCATCTTTGGCTTTTTTTTGCCTCAGAATTCAGCTTAAGAAAATGTCTGTAGGTGAGTCCTCTGCCTAACCCTTTATCAGCCTTCCGTGAGTCAAGTCAGCCAACACGAAATGGGAAAACAGGACCTATGCTTGTCTGTGCAGTTAGTGCCTATTATCAGGCAGAAACAGCTCTGTGGCCTTGATAAATCTTCCCAGGCTCTGAGGAAGGAGTGTGTGGCAGGAAACGTAGCTGAGCTCCCCAGTCTCGTTCGCACTGAAGCTTCCAAACGTGCCCCCGTACCCAGCGTTTGACCTGGGTGGTGATCTGGAAATATGGAGAGGCATCTGATCTGCTTCATTACTTTGAAATTACAGTGGTAGCATTGCGTTAAGTAATGCCTAGCCGCAGGATAACGGGATGCCGGAATATGTCTTTGAAAAGTATGAGTGATATGTCATAATTATGTATTGATTTGAACATCTGTATCTGCTATTTGTTATGCACATTCATTGCTGATGGGTTTTATACGTAAAACATGAGTGTTTCAGTTTGTTGAGTAATTACAAAAATATACATTTCTTTTCGAGTATCTATCTGAGGCCATGGCCTCACAGATTTTCCTTTTTGGGATGTACTTTATCCTTTACTGGCGATATGAAAATGTAAAAACAGTGGTGATTCTCTTACAGCGTAATAAGTATTGCCTTATCGTAGTTAAGCAGTCAATCTTTTTAAAACAGAATAAATGCAGAATGTGCCAGTTTTAATCTAACGCTCCATAGAGTCCCAGCAGCTAAAATAAGAGCCTGTTTCTCCACCTTAAACAAGCCAAATCAGTCATTGTTCACTATGCATTAGCTGAGTTGATGACTCACTGAATCATAAAATTTCTGTTGATAAGCAAAATGATTAAGCACAACAGGATAGCTCCCTCCATGACTGTAGACACATAAGAAACATATTATATTTAATTGCAGTTTGTGAGATGGGTTTTTGTTTCCTGAAATCAGAAGGCATTGAATTATTATTTAGCAGGTTCTTCCACCTCATGTATGAGTAGCTGGATCAAATTGGACATGTTGGTTAGCTATGACAAGTTTGGTTTGAGGCGAGACAACTACATGATCTAGTTAATCCATCTCTGGCAGAATAGCTTGCTGGCCATGTAAGAATCTTCCAGAGCTGTTAATGGGACGGCCTTTGGCGAGCGGTGACTGCGTTTCATGACTTGGCCCCGTGTAATATCCATCCATCCATTTTCTGAAACCGCTTGTCCTGTTCCGGGCCGTGGGGAGGGGTGGGTCCAGAACCAATCCAAGAGACTATGGGCGTAAGGCGGTGAACAACCCAGGATGGGGCATCAACTCATCGCAGGCCTCGTGTAACAATTGGAGAAAATGTACCTGGTTTTACAGTGAATGATGTGCCCTCTTTGAGTGCTCAGTGCGGTTGTATTTCCCCCTCGTCCATCTCCCATTTTCTTTTCCTCCACCAGAACATTGACATCACCAACTTCAGCAGCAGCTGGAATGACGGTCTGGCCTTCTGTGCTATCCTCCACACCTACCTGCCAGCCCATATCCCATACCAGGAGCTTAACAGCCAAGATAAGGTAAGCGGCAGCCGCTTCATCCCCACACTGAACCAGTGGCTGAGGAGCCACAGAGACTCACGTTGGCCCTGCAGCCTCCATCCTTCTCTAAATCCTGCCAGCCAGCTGGAAGCTCCTCTGATGGAAGATGTCTGCTGAAAACTCAGTGCTGTTTAAAGTTAAACAAAAAAAAAAATCAAATCAAATAATCAGTGCTTTCCCCTACCCGTGTGTCCTAATTGTGTGTGGTTCAAATCCTGAGGATTCAGCTAACTACATACAGCATGCGAACAGTTTCAGCTAAGCATCACGATGGCTATGGTGCATAGGATACTGGATGTGGTGTGATTGCTGGTGTCAGATGTACCTGTGTCGTGGAACCAGCCCCTGTCCTAGGATTTTTACATGCTACAGTGTATAGAATTGACAAATAATGATGTGATGAACAAGTCAGTGCATCCAGTCAGGGGATGTTGTTAATGAGAGAGCTCAATGGTTAGCTTTGTTAAAGCTAACAGGATGTCCGCAAGTGGAATAACAAGAGCTCTGTAACACACTGCTGTGCAGAAAATCATCTCTGAACCCACTTGGAGGTGAGAGGTCCTTTATAATAGTAGGTAAATGTATCTAATAATGTGGCCACTAAGTATATTTCGTGTGTCTGTGTAAGTGTGAGAGTTTTTTTTTTATTTATTTATTTTTTTAAATCTCATTTGCACTTTATTACCTTTCTCAACATAAAACTCGTAAAATGGGCTTATGATAATGAGCTTTTATTGACTAGGGAAGCTTCTGTCACCATAGCTGTTAACTGAGCCCTTTCATAAGCAGTTTTAGGTTTGCCCAATATTAAGATATTTGGTTTTATTTTTTTCAGAGACGAAATTTCATGCTGGCTTTTCAGGCAGCAGAAAGCGTGGGGATCAAGTCCACATTGGTAAGAATCGGATTCAAGTGGCGCAAAGAAAGGGAGTTTGATTATTATGAGTCTGGTTATCAACGTTGGTTTCCTGGTGATTCGTGATGGGCGGTTCCTTCTCCCAAATTATCTTCTCTGGAGGCATTGTGCTTCTTTGTGTCGATGTACTTGTTGCTGATAGCATTTTGACATTTTCCTGTGACACTTCATGCAAATTTTAGTTTGGTGCTGCTGCCTCCGTGGAGCCTCCTGTAGCCCCCTGCACCAGCGTATCCTGTTTTTACACACCGTACCCAAACCCTTTCCACTGGAGTGCTCTGACACGGGTTTTGTGCCGCCAGGCTGATCATGTGTGGTAAATGTGGCGTGAGCTTCCGCCTCTGTTTGCTCACAGGAACATTGGCTCTCTCTGAGAAGTATGCCCACAGCTGCATGTTAACTTAGCATTTAAAGAACCGAATGCATATGGAATTTAACATGAATGGCTTTGGTGATACAACCAGCCATGTGAATAGGTGAAGACAGCACCCCTGGTGGTTATTAACAGTAATGTGACACCCCAGTGCTGCTGCTGCTTAATGAGGGCTTCTTAGTGAGGGCTTAGGATACCGTGGCTCAGCAGACTTTACACCACCATAGACCAGCAGCGGCTGGTCCTGTCACATGGAGGGAAGGTGGAGGTGATGCTGGAATCGGTCCTGAATGTACACTGTGCATCATGGTGAGCAGAGCTTTGCTCCTGAGGAAGTTCATTGTTGTCAGTTTAAACTTCACCTGAGCTCTCACAAGGATTGAGATCGGCATGAAAGCTTTCTTGCCATTTTGTGTCTCTCTCACCTCCTGCTTTCCGACCTCCCTCTCTGAGACTCGGAGTAAGTGGTCTGTAGCTACTGCAGCCTCTCTCTAGGAGAAACAGGTTGTCAGTGACCTCTCTCGCTCAGTCAGCGTAGCTGGGCAGGTGTGGTGTCCTGTCACATAGGTGTCAAATGAGCTGTATGTCTCTGAGGAGTGGCAGCCAAGGTTAGTATAAAATTACAGAAGTACTCCCCTTCTACACCAGTGCTTTGTGTGTGTTTTTATTGTTCATGCTTGCTGTTCTAGAAGGATGAACTTTTTTTTATTTATAGTGTGTGTTCACCTCAAAACATGTTTATCTTTGCAGGTGAGAGGTGTTAATACAGATGTTATGAATATATTATATTATGATTCTGGGTTCCTTTGACAGCAGCATGTTGAGCTTTGGGTAGAGCATGTCTGAGTACCTCATGCAGTGTAAGGTGGCAATAAAGCCATCATTTCATACATGAAATATAATATTTGTGCTGTGGTGACAAAAAATGCAGCTTGTGACTTGCTTTTGCCAATACAAGTATGTTCTCTGTGCCTTCCCAAACGTGCAGGTCAGTGCTGGCGTTTGTATGCAGAGTTTAATAAGGGTTATCTAGAGCAGGCCTCACCAAGGATTTCTCGAAACCCGAGACTTGGTGCTGAAAGGGGTAGCCAGACTTCCTTTTTAAATCTATTAAATATATGTTTTATTTTTAAAAGCTGAATGCAGTTTTGGAGTCTGATTCTGTGTTTCCAGATGCACGTAATAGTTTAATTTTAATACACAATCTTTTTTTTTTTAATGAACGGAATTCTAGTTTTAAAGTGCTGGTCTTATGAGGTTGCGTTCTCTGCTTTGCAGGACATCAACGAGATGGTGCGCACGGAGCGGCCGGACTGGCAGAGTGTGATGACCTATGTCACGGCCATATATAAGTACTTTGAGACCTGATGCAGTGTGGGCCTCGCGGCCCACGTGTGAAAGATGCCGCTGCTCCACACCGTTGCCTCGGATACTATACCGTCGTCTCTCCCTCCTGCCGACTGTCTGAAGACTCTCTTCTGCACATTAGCAAGTGCTCTTCCCCCAGCCCACCCCCCACCCCTTTGTTAGCACATCTTAGATAATCAGCGCATGCTAGAAAGTGGGATGGTGGACGGTCATGTTCTTTGAATTTAACCCCTTTACTGCGATTTCCAGTGTCAGTGTCTGCTACAGAGTCAGTTGCCATGACCGCTAATCCCATCACTTCCGGATCCACACAGCCTGAACTGCTTTTCATTGCTGTCTTGTTTTGGGGGCCTTGAATTAATCAGGGTTTTCCTTTTTTCCTGTATGTCATTTAATTCCCAAATGAGAAATTTTCGTATCTCCTGCCCCCCTTCAGTCTGCTGAGGGGAAACCTTTGCCATTGTAGGTTCCTGCTTCTGAGAGCGAACCTGACCTTTGTGCCTTTCCTAGCACCCACTGCTTGCTAATTTAAACCATCCATAGACTAACAGCAAGTGTACAGTTGTGGGTTCAGCATAATTTTTATGGAAATCGTCTGGAGGTTAAATCTGAAAATATTGGTTTGGGGTGTTCAGGTTGTTTTGAGCTTGTTTGTTTTTCAGCAATAGGGTCCAAGTTTGGCCAACACGGTGCCTGACTGAGCAGAGCCTTGTGGGATAAGGTCCTCCGAAGAGGAGGCTCTGTGTGCTGTGTGTTGAAAAAGCCTGCATTTCACGCTCATGTTCTATTTAAGTCGTTACACTTTTTGTTTTGCTGGTCTTAGAAAGTTATTAAAATGTATAATTTTATGATTGCAACAGTGGTTTTGGATAATTTAAGATTTAGTCAGAGATCACTGAGGGACTGAACCAAATGTTTCGGGGGCTGGAGGAAGCCAGTCGACCATAAGCTTTATGGGCACCCTGCCTCAGGCTAAGGGAGCCGCGTTACTGGTTTTTCGTATCGTTTGTCTTGTTTTGTTGCTCAGTAGTGTTCTGTCATGAAACCCTGGTGTGAAGTATCCTCTAAAGTCATGGAAAGAGTGAATGTTTAATAAGCTAAGTGCCTGCTTTATGGGCAATGCAACATTCAAACAAGGAGTGTGATGGTTGGCCAGTGAGCTTGACGTTACCATTGGAATTGGTGATTACAGTTTTGTGGTGAATTCCTCACGGAGAGTGTATGCACCAGTCTAGTCCATGAGGATAATGGCTTTTCTTTATCTTTCATGGTCAGGGATACGTTACTTGTACTGCACTATAGCTCATATTACAGAATACATTTTAAAATGTATTTTTCTTCTGTTTTTCAAACATTAGTCTTCAACTTTCATGGCTGTTGATGGAGACTCTTTACAGCATACGAATGCCTTATTAATGGTCTGTCTCATCTGAACTCAGATTGCTGAGTTAGAGGTGTGATCATGGAGAATGGGGACACTGCGATTCAGATTAAAGGCTGTGATTGAAGGGAGTGTATGTTTGGGTGAGTGTCAAATTGTGAGAGGTCATTTCAAGGTCATACAGTTCAGCAGCAATATAAGCAGTATTCTAAATATGCATTGCTGATATGCACCATTTTCTGCTGGATTCAACTGCTCCATGTGCCATTTATTTTAATTTTCTGAAACCAAAAAAGAATGATCTGAAATAATCATTTTGTGTGTTTCAGCTTCTGGGTTCTAGGCTAGGGGAAATGCCTAATTCCTCACTGTAACTCCCCTTTCAGACACAAATCTCAAGCATTAATGGCCTCTCTGATTTAATGTACAGGCTGATTTCCATTGGAGTCTTAATTAGTGCTGAAAGGATGATTAGAGTCTTACCCACATAATTGAGTCCTTGGCTCACATCCCACACTGGCAGTTCAGATTGGATAAAATATACTACTCAATATTATGGTTTGGCAATTCAAGTTTTGTGTGTACATAAAACATTTATCAGTTTGAAAAGCAATTGTGCATTTTAGCCACTAATAGAGGTTTTTAATCTGGCACTGCAATATCAGGTCTCAGTCTATGGGCTTGTGTTGGGGGCCGGCATTGAGAGTGACAGGCTTCAGGGAAATTGAGCTGTTACCTTGAGCCCTCCCTGTCAGTCTGGAGCTGCCGCCCTTGTAAAAGCCCACCCCTCCCCCCCTGCATTCAAGGACCCCCACGTGGGAACCATGCTTATCCCCTACTGCCTTATGAGCTTCTAGTCGTCATTATTTGTGCCTAAAGCAGACGTTTGCGTAAACCTCACGAGACCACAGCTTCCAAGCGGAGCACGGCTTAGTTTTTGAGAAGCACACGTTCACCTCCGGCGGCTCTCAGCTCATTGGGGGAGGATGTTCTTTTTGGGGACCATGAAGGTCTTCCATCATTCTTAGAGAATACATGTTAGATATCTGTACGATTGTGTATAGTTTCTTAAAGTCTTACGGCTGCTTTTTTTATTTTAAGACGAGCTGCTTAAGTAATTGGTTGGTGTCGCCTGGCAGTCAGAGCAGACGGGCAGTGGTCAAATGCTGTTCCCATGGGAACAGACCCCCGTCTCGACAGTGGTGTGGAAACGTGCTCAGGTTCATGTCCACATGTGTGGTTCACACATTTGATTCACGTCGTCCTTGACAGACTGTCATCTGCCGTTCTCGTCAACGCAAACCGAAATGCCTTCCGATGACCATTGCGTGGACGTTCATGACATTTGCCGGAGTTTAAGCTGTCCTCCATGGAAGAACTACTTTGTTACTGGGATCCTAAACCCATGACCTACGTTTTGGTAAACTCCTGAGTTAACACTATCTGCAATGAAAGCAACGTAGGTGAGGATTCCTAGAAATATTGAAATACTCCTTGTTTATTTTCATGTGTATCATGTTGAATGTAATTAAAATACTTCAAGCTTCTCCTGGTC
This sequence comes from Mormyrus hasselquistii, assembly GCA_026779605.1. NCBI lineage: Eukaryota > Metazoa > Chordata > Actinopteri > Osteoglossiformes > Mormyridae > Mormyrus > Mormyrus hasselquistii. The sequence continues at coordinate 4,460,664 of JAODKE010000043.1, forward strand.
TTTGACATCAGTGTTTTTGTGTCTGTTTTGTGCTGTAAAGGCATCATATGACTGTAAAGGACACTAAATAGTGTAGTGATTATTGCTTCACATTTTTTTGCTGATCTTGCCTTTTTCTCTTTATACAAAAGTGAGAATGGAGATGTAACCACCATTTCCTTTTACTTTCCCAGTTTTCAATTAAAAGCCCGTCTTAATATTACATGTGGTGAGATTTTGGTGTGCTGGTTAAAGGCATTAAACATGGTAATCACTAATGTAACCGTAAATGTATGAAACAGGTTTGAATGCCTCTGTTAGCCCAGATCCACTTTAGCACATTGGGTAGTTTGTGAAATTTAAGGTGGTATTAAATGAATGGCGTTTACTTAAGGAAGTAATGAGATGATTTTGAAAAAGCGGAGAAGAAGAACCCTAACAAAACTGGACATTTTTAAGCACACATAATTTGGAAGGGTTGTGAATGAGCACAGCATTGTGAGTATGGAACCAGATATTTGTCACGAAGCACTATAACTTCAAACAGTACCGCAATCTGGTCTAATTACAAGTCTTACTGAAATTACACCACAGTATAGCAGTGGGCATATCCATCCAGCTGCCTTTGAGGTCTGCACAGGTCTGCAAGAAGAAGGGGTTAGTGCTGATGCCTGGTAGGGGTCCTGAGTGCAGCTTGTCGGCCTGTGCGTGGGCCTTCAGACCAGCCTGTCCTGTGGAAAGTTACAATCTGTGTTTATAATTAATCCTCGCCTTGTAAAGGAGTCGACAGAAGTACAAGATGGCGCCGGTGTATCTGGCTTGCCGTCTGCCGCTGCTAATTCTTGTTTGTTGCTAAAAATCTCAGTGACCTGTTGTACAAGTGCTGTCCTGGTGAGTGTAGTTTGTTTAAACAATACAATGCATATTTTTTTTTACACTGTGGCGTAACATTATTTATGCATAATGAAAGCTTTCTTCTGTACTGTAATTATTTCTTATCTTAACCAATCTTGTTACATCCGTCTTCCAGGCACCTGGCTGGAGCCTGTCTGCAGTCCCCCAGGAGGGGATGCCTCTACACCACGGGGTGCACAGTCAGACAGCATAGGGGGCTTAGCCCAGTTAGCCTGACCACACATGTTTGAACTGTGGAAGAAACCAGGAAGAGGAACTCCTCAATCACACAACAGGGGTGGAATTTGAAACTGGAATTTTCTAGAGGCAAAGTAATCCCAGTACCTACCGAGTCACGCATGATCCCTGTTATAGTTTGTTATAAATGCCTCAATAAGATTATAATCTCAAAAGCTTCTGAAGATTGACATTGTAACACTTTAATTAATGCACATTGTACACACATTATTAGTCATAATCTGAAATGGTAATAGAACATACTTCATAACCTCTGTTTTTCTCAGACTATAGGAAAGTTCAGAAGTAAAGCTGGATAATGACTTAGAGGGAGCATTCTAACACCTGTAGATATACCATGCGGATCCAGGCTGATGTCCCCACTCCCCCTTCACTGACCCAGCTTAACATGTCACCCCTTCAAACAACCCACACAGTGGCTTTCTACCTTAACGTCTCGCCATAGGGCAACGGACTGCTCAACTGTGATAGACTAAAATCGCAACTGCTGGAGTCATTTGGCAGTATTTTAAAATCTATTCTGTAGAATACTGTAGAAAAATGCAAACAGGCTGGGGAGCAGTTTTAATGTTTTTTTCCGTTGTTAAATGCAGTGCAGCCTGTGTTTACTTTATGTTCAGGATACGCCTGGTTTCAACCAGCTGGCATGTCAAACATCACTGATTAAATTGTGTTAATTTTCCCCCGTTTTTCCTCAATTATGCCTAGTCCAAGTAGCTACAAAGGTCAGGCACACAGGGATCCATTGTTCTAACCATAACATCTTTCCTTGCTATGATGGAGAGCATTTCTGCTTTAAGGTTAGTCTGCTTGTTAATCTGTAGCTATTTAAAGCCTGAGTTGTTGGTTGATTGAGTGCTGCAACCCGTGGTACATTAATCTTTGTAAACCCTGATGCGTTTGCATAAACAATATCAGACTGACTATTCACATTTGTCCTTTTGTAGTTGGTATTTCTCCATAATTTCACAGTAATTTATATATAATCCGGTCTTTGGCTGTCTATTCCATCCTGTGAACCATAACCTGCAGGTGCCCAGTCCAACCAGACTTGCATTCGCAAATTTTCGCTCCAGCCACTAAGTGCATTTAATATAATTAAATTTGGGGTGATTGTATCTCTTTGTGCTCCATACCAAACATTGTGCTTTTCTCTGGTGCATCTATAAAAAGGTTTTGCTTAGAATGGTATATAAGATGAGGTCAGTGGGTTGCCATGAGAACCAGCGTACACTTCCCTCTTATATCTGATATCCCAAAGCCCATCGCTGACATTTACATTGCGTTTACTTTATTTACGAGATCCTTTTGTCCAAAGCAACATCGGCCAGCAGGTTACCACCCCCAAGCACTGCTCCCTGGGTGCTGAATTAGCTGCCCCCTGTTATGTTGCAATGTCACATATGGGTTAAATGCAGAGGACACATTTTGTTGTTGTGCACTGTGTTTTGTGGTGTGTCAACAATGACGACTAATCACTTACGAAAAAAACATTACTTCCATACGTGCTGTCAAGGAGTCGACTAGGCATAAGTGCTTGCAGTGCTTGCAGTGAGTGACCATGCAGGTACAGGTGTAAGCCAGATTGGAGTAGGAGCTGCAAAATAGCATCCAAACAAAGCAAGAACCTGATAAAACTGCCATTCAAATAAGCAGAAAGTGCAACATTTCAGGGAACAAGGAGTGGCGTAAGGCTGGTGGAGGTATTCCTGGAACAGGTGGGTCTTAAGGTGTTAAAGGTGGAGAGAGAATCTGATAACTGGTTATGGTTCAGCAGCTCATTCCACCAACGGGGAACCGCACATACGAAACGTCTGGTATGAAACTTATGTGGAAGAGGGAGCTCCATGTAACATTGGTTTGCCATCTGAAGAGGATGAGGTGAAACAGGTCTCCTGGAGCCTTTTGATGGAGAGCACCTTAATGGGTCTGACACTGCTCACTGTGGAATGTCACAGTATGTCCACATAAGACAGATACACGACTCCTTGAATTAACTGAGGAGCAAAGTCACTCACTCTTGAGTTTTTTGTGCATTATGTAGAGGAACTTGCTCTGTATGAAGTGTGCCTCACTCACTCTGAACTGTATTCTGTATAACTGTCCTCCAGTGGGTTAACCTCAGGGCCCCCATTATTATCAGCAAATCATGACCCAAATTTACAATGATGATGCAACCCATTGACAATAACCCATCATTTGAGAAACACTGGTTCAGATAACATAGAAAAATGTTGTATAGGATCATGGTCAAAGGTGTTCTTAGTGACGTTCAAAGAGGGCTGATTATTGTAATGAAACTGATGAGAACTGGTCAACTTGCAGATGTTTCACGACGTCATCAGCTAGGGCTGCCAAAAAAATCCCAGAATCCTCAGATATGATCTTGGTGCACTAGTTCATGCAGGAAGGCAAAAGCAGAAATTATAAATGCCAATCTGAGGCGTAAGTAGGCAGTTTAATCAAGAGGATCCCCATCTCTGAAGTTACAGTATTACATGCATCGTTTATTGTGTCTGAAAAACTTCTGCTAAGTGCCATAAAGGACACAAGAAGCCGTCTGCTCAGTAGTAAGAGTGGTAGTCATGAGTCATCTTCCTCAGTAGACAAACAAATTCACTAATGATGCACAGCAGAATTGCTGGCTTCCCATGACAGAGAGATTTGGCTCCATCTGCTATGACTGCTACGGTGTGGAGTGCTTTTCCCTGGCATGGCTTCTACACGACCTCTTAGACATAAATACCAGCAGCAAAGTTATTTTGAGTGAGAACATGTGATGAAAAATTATCATCATTACAGGAGCAGAGTCCTCTTGGATGACAATGCCCACGTCCAGTGGCTATGAAAGGACATTTAATGATAACCTGATCATAAAGACTGCAACAAAAACAGCATTTCACCCCAGCATCGACAGAACAACAAGTGATGGGATATCTAATGAAAGATTCTTGCTGCATCCCTCTGGTTGAGTTCCAAACAGATAGGATCGATGCCAGTGCATTTCAAAGCTGTTCTGCGTTATGTTCGTCTTTGCTTTGTTTTGGCAGATCAGTATTCCATCGGGCAATTACTTGGAGAGCCTCTTCCTACAGATTTGTCATTCCTCTTGAAATCGCGTTCTACTGAATTTACGTTTGAATTAACTCATTAAAATAAACTAAAATTCAGCAGTGATTTTAATAATTTTTGGTCTACATCTAATACAAATTGAGCGACATTTTCTAATTTATCCACTTTTTCATGTAGACCAGACCTCATCAATCTCTGCTGTAGAGGGTTCCATGACTCCCTCCTAACAACATTGAACTTATCTTTCACCGGTTCTCGGTCAGATGTCATCGTCTACCAACTGGACACTGTTCGAGAATGTCCATATCCCCGGGGGACTCGTACTAATGGTTATACGGTCCATATTTTGGGGGTACGTACAGCCACGTGTTACTGGCGTGGAAGGACAAGAGATATGCAATCACCAAGCACATACATTGCTGTAGGGACAGTGATAGCTGAACATGTCGACCAGAATCAGCGGACACATTGTCCAAACGCCGGCATCACTCCCTTACAATGACTAAACTTGTCGGCTTGTGTGATGGGGCGGCTCTGCATTGTTCTTGCGGACCCCTCCGAAGTTGATCTGCGCAGCGGAAGCGGTGACGTGCGTGTGTGCAGGTGGTTAAGCAGCCTTGAACACGACCGTACGGTGAAACGAAGAACCGCGCTGGTACGAGCATCTTCTGATAAGGCGAATGTGGGTTAAACTCGTACCGTTTTTTCTTATATACTATGCCAATTACCTAGACTAGGTGAATATGTTGATGAGCGGATAGGGCGGTTTTTGAGTTCATGCAGACGCAGCCCTGGCGGAACTACAGCAACCCAGAAGCAAGCCGCAAGTTGCACTTTTTATTTTTACCAAAATGCTGCCGAAGACACACAGGAAATTGAGGCAACTTCATTTAGTCTTCGCTGTCTGACACGTCATAGCGTTGGCAAACTAAATTAGGAGTAGATCAACCTTTTCTGTGGATAAAAAACAACTTTTTTAAAAAGTATGATATTTAGCCTGTTGTGGGAAATGGAGATGGACAACCTGTGAAATAAAGGTAAATAGCATATTGATTATTCATTGTGAATCGAAATGCTGGTGTTTCTTCGTATAGTATTGATCACAGTTTTGCGAATATTTTCTAATATTTTCGTGCGACTGCAGTGAAACGCTAATCCCGATATTTTAAAGGATGTAGTTCTTATTAAGACAGGAGAAAATGAAGGCATGCGTGTATGTAGCAGACTAATAATTGACATTTTATGCCTTATAATCACTAACAGCGGTTCACTAAGAGGCGTTTTAAGCAGTCTTCTCACAAGCAGACAGGAGCCTTTCTAAATACAAACAAGCATTTTTCTGGTGCAATTTAAATACAGTGAATATCGGATCATGAAGAGTGCCTGGAGAATAGGCGATACGAACTTCATTTTTTAGATAATTTAAACAATGGTCAATCAAGATAGAATTATCGGGAGAAAGGGGGGAGATATATTCAGTATCGGATTTAACAATGTGTCTAAATTGAATTGCTGTTTTATCTTCTCATGTCTGCACTCCACAAAACCACAACGTTGATTCAAAGTTTCAGTTACTAGTTACTTGTTAACTGGAAATATTAAAATGTGCAAATAATTGTTTCCCATTTGGAATAAAATCATGTGGTAAGTTTAACGTCGTGCAGTAATTATCGACACATTTGCTTCTACCTTATTATTTTATCTGGTAACAAAATAGATGTAATATTATAAGTATTATTATTTTTGTTGTGGTGAAACGCTCTCCTAAAATAGCCAATTCCATACATATTTCTAATAAATGCATAAATTGATTTCGGATAGGAAAAGGGGTCTGGTATAGATAAACTTTCTTGTTTTTGTAGTGTGAAGACCTGGAGTACAAATTTTCAATATACAGAACAAGTAATATGTATGCGGTACGTGTTGTTTGAACAGTTTAAGAATTGAAGTGATACAGTTCCCACTGCCAATCTGATGAAGAAGGGAAATAATAATCATAATGCTCATTGTAAAAGTTCGGCTTCAACCTTAGAGAAAACACAGTCTCTGGTATCCAACCGTCACGGACACGCCCAGGTTACTGAAAAATGTGAACATCTGAGCACCGTGACGGGCATGGTTTCACTTCGTCGCACTTTCCTCTGAAAAATTCGAGAGGTGCCGTCTTACCGCCAGGAGCCAGTATTGAGCATGAAAAACCGATCCCGGTTTTGTGTTTTTTTTTTTGCTGTTGTTGAGATTCATTTGACTGTTATAATAACAGAAGAGACGACTCTTTTAGCACTTCTGGAAAAAACAGAAAGAGCATGATCGTCCAGCACTGGTCCCATAACTAACAGTGGACCAGTATTCATCATAAAGATAGCAGAGCATACATATATCAGTGGCTCACATTGTTTTCTTGTCTCGCAGTCAGTTCAAACAGTGCATATCAGCAGCTAAAAAAAAGATGTTGGTCATTTTTTCGTAATGTTCAGAGTACTTAAATTATTGCCCACTGTTCTTTTGCCACATTTCTTAGAATTTCATGAGGACAGAAAGTCTGAATGAATTTATTTTTTGGGTCACTCTGTCCCAGGCTGGTGCCCCTGTAATGTGGCATCTACTGGCTCAAAAATAAAATTGTAAGTCTTTTGATAAACTGTGAGTATTTCTCTGAGTCTTTCTCCGTGAGCTGTATCTCAGTAGTAATTCAGCTGAGGCCTATACTTCCTGGATCTTTCTTTGCCATTTGACAGTTTTCTTGTGTCTCACATCAGTAGAAGCTGGCTGTCTCTTTCTTGGATTGATGTTATGTCGGATGATTATTGTCGAGTAGCACTGATTTTCTTACTGGTTCCTGGTGCTTAGCACATTTTCCTGCTCTGTTCAGGTTGAACCCATTGCGTTACTATGCCCTTTGAAAAAGAAAGCAGAGCTTGAGGAATCGTGGGCTGGTTTTTAATATTTCAGCTGGATTGAACATCGTGCAGTAGCGGAAACGTTCAACAAATAGAGCTAAATGGGAGGAAACCATTCCAGGTAGTGTCGGGTCTGCTGTGAAAACTTTGAGGGAAGTGCATTTGTTTATTTAGCTGAAGCGACGTACAAATGAGGAAATTGTGGGGTCAGACTGTGAGGGCACAGTGTCAGCCAGCATGCAGCACTGCTGGCCAAAAGATTAAAAACCTACAACCTACTGGATTCGGGCACACTTTACTGGTTATCATTTTCGTTTGTGTGCTCCCGCTGTCCTGGGGCTGGATCTCACTAGCCACTGGATCTCACTAGCCACTCTGGACATTACTTCTAACCTTTTTTTTCTGTTGTTCTGTAACTACGATTTGCCTGTGCAAAAACGTCAGTCACCTTTAAACTGAAATGAACACTAACTCTTGTTTTTACAGCAACATGTGATTATAAATTTGCCCAATAAGTGCATATAGGACATAAAAATCAGAATTTACTGTCCATAAAAGGATATATCCTTTCACTGTCTACTAAAAAACTGTGATGGACAGTGGCACATTTCAGAGTGACCTTCACATGAAGGTTTGTGTAATTTACACAGTTACTTGACCTTTTTTTTGAATAATGTGGTGGAGTACAATTGTTTGTTTTTTTTTTTTGTTCTGGAGCTATTTTTAATTGTGCACAAAAAAAAACAAAAAAGAAAAGTGCAAATGTGGCATTTTAACAGTGACAAAGGCCAGTTTCCTGGGTATTCCCTTGTTTTTCAGCTTTCTCTTATTTCCGCCTGCTGGCAGTTTCTTTGGGACCCGAAGCCCATATGGATGTGATAGCTTGGTATCTCACATACATTGATAAGCAGCCATGTTGTAAAGGGCACTAGGGTGATTCAGCGTGATCAGAGTGACCTCAGGAGTCTATACCAAGCTGACCACACCCTGACTTCCTCTTTCCTGCTAAGAATTCTTTGCATTTCTGAAGAACAGTTGCTGGGGG
>JAODKE010000043.1:4486235-4504511 GCA_026779605.1 Mormyrus hasselquistii
GATGGATGGATGGATAGATGGATGGATGGATGGATGGCTGGCTTTCAACTGTGACAAAAGTGTATTTCTCAGCAAACAATGTTGTGCCACTGTGGGGAAAATGGAAAGAGATCACAGCACTACTTTAATTTTAATTATTCACATAATGCTTTTATCTGGATGATTCAAATGGCCATTCTGATGAAACACATTAACTGCAGCATGCACTGAGGGCGTCCGTGACCATCACCCACTGCATTAGTTACCATCACATCCATCTTAAGTACATTTGTGGATTACAGAAACTTGTGAGTGAGGTACAGATATGGGAACAACTGCATTTTCAGTAATCAATTTGTCGCATTCACTTGCATTGTTTAATTTTTGGAAACTTATCTCAGCGAAAGATCATTGAAAACAAAGATTTAAATGCTAATGAGGCTACACAGGGAGAGTGCAGTGACACACACACTCTTCCTGTATAGAGACTTACACAGCCGTAGTTCCTAATTCAACCCTTGCCATCAGCCGCCATGGATGATAATGACCAGGAACCCGGAGATAGGATGTGAAAAGGCTGAGGTCATCGCGGGAACATGAGGATTCAATGAGCGAATGCAGGAAGTTAGACAGACAACGTGCACAAGACAATGCATATTGGTTCGGAACATGTGTGTTTTTTTTAACCAGGATTATCTTTAGTGAGATTCTCATGCTATACCCTGGGAATTAGACTATCGTTAGCGAACAATCAGATTCTTTATTGAAGGAATGCATAACTTCCTTTCAACAGTGAAACAGCCAGGAAGGCCTACGTAATAGCTGACTAGACCGATAAACTGTCTTCACAATTATATCTCAGCTTGAGTTTGGGATTTGTGATTTCATCTTTCTTATCTATGGATAAACATTTATTTCATCATATTGTCATATACAACATTTGTAATGCTCATGCCTGTATGGTCTTGTGTTACATTTGATATTATGATTTTTCCATGTTAGGCTCTGGGCCCCCATGACCCTGCATGTGACAAGTTAGGGTGGAAAATGATGGATGGATGGATTTTCCATGTATAGCATTGAGCCTTTGCTTATTAAAATGTAGGCTATGTGCAAAACAGAAGGAAAATCGCAAAGAAAGCAACCTATTTTAGTGCTGAATGCATGATTGTTCTGTTGTGTCACACCCCATTTTTCCAGAGAACAAACCTGTGAATGGCCAGTCCACCTCAGTGTAAATGTTACGTGTGACTAACAGCCATTTCCTCCCTTTTTCAAAGACATTGTAGCCCTTGATTTTGTTGTGTATCACGCTTATGCAGATTAAGTTCTACTAAACTCTTTTTTTCACTGGACTTTACCTTGCCGGTTTCAAAATGCACGAGTTAAATGGGCACTTTATTTGGTTTAAGTCGGCTTGGGCAAGTCAGTCTGTTACGTAACAAATGAAACCAGAAACACAGATTGGTTCCAGTGTTATGCCCACTGACAAATCTTCATGAGGGTAAAAAACATTGATGCAACAAAAACTGATTCTGATAAACTGACCGATATGAGAGGTTAGAAGACAGATGGATGGATGGAGGGATGGATGGATGGGAAAAAATTGTGAAACTGAAATAATTAAAGTCCATTCGGTCAGATGATGATCGGCATGCCAGAGTGCACATCTCAAAGGTCCAGCGCAGAAAACACCAAACTGTGTACCTTCTCAGAATTTAAGCTTTTGTATTTATACAATTCTCTGGTGAGGTGTCACAGAGATTAGCAGCCTGCAAAGAAAACATTTTGTTCCCAATGGTTTTCAGGAAGCTTTTCTAATGAAAAACACACCTTCCATTTCACACGTCTAGCAGATGATTCATATTTTATAAGGAAATATAGTACGGCTGGTGGCTTCAAAGAATAGATTAAAGAGTAAGTAGGTTTGAATTGTCATGTAGGGAGCAGAATTCCTATAACATATTTATTTAAATAGTAGTTCCACACCATATATTTCCTTCTTTTTTATCTTTTTCACATTACGTTTTTATTTGACCACTTCAGGACGATTGCAGCATTAAAGGATACTACATAGGCATAAATACCCACCAATCACAGCTCACACATGTTTACAGCCTAGAAGTCCAGTGGTTTTCAGTCATTTACTGTGAAATATATGAGAATTATGAAATTATTCCATAACAAATATATGACAGTATAGTGGGTAAGTGGAGTGTCTGTAAAATAATCAGGTTCTGGAAGCAGGGAGATTTGTTATTTAACCATTTAACAAGCCAACCACATTACTTTAACATAGAATACAACATAAATCCTTCTTCTTTTCTTTTTCAATCAATATTATCTAAATACAAATAGCTCGATCAGCAAATACATCGTGATCAATCCCAATCGACATTTTCTGAACAATATGAAGAGTTAAATAAGTAGGTAACGTAACTTCAACAATTTCTACTAAAGTAATCTCACAAGCACTGGACAACAGGTACAGCAACCAGTGATAAATAACAATGGACACCAAGTGATCTAAAATAACATGCCTTAGCATATACATATGCAAGAAACGCGCTGGAGGTGGAACGTGGAAATTAAGTATCCGAGTGACAATTGATGCAGTGTTCGCTATGCAATTAGCTTTTGCTGAGGGTTCTGTTTAAAATCGCCGGCACGGTGGCGAGCGCAAACCCCTCGCATACGCCCGGACGGCGATTTGCTGCAACGTGCTGCAGGAAATCGATTCTAAGGAATGAGCACGTGGGGAAACGCATTACTCACGGTAGAGTGAATTCTGTCAATATGACTGCTCCCCCTAGAGGCCGCAGCATTGCACGACCTCCCCTTAGACAGCATTTGACAAGGCAATGCACAGAGCCATTGTCCGTTCTGCTGTGTATGACAGTTATTCATTTGCGAGATGAAACACATAATTGACTGCTAAAAAATCTGTGGCGTGACAGGGGACAATAAGGCATGTATTACTAATGATACTTTACTGGAAATCTGTCTTTATAACTTTTTAAGACCTCAAGAAGAGCTTTGCTGTTATGTCCACAGGACAAGTACTTTATTTAATGCGGTACGTCACTTAAGCATGCAATGTAAAGTGTGCGCTCATGACCTGTGAAGGTTATTCTGGATGAGGCCGTCGCCCATACTTAGGGGAGTGAAAGCTAATGTGGATTTTATTGACACGGGGACCAAAGGGGAATTCACAACGGAGCAGGAGAACAGCCTGCACCGGGTGGAGCGCCACTCTGGTGAGGGAGCTGGAGACAAACAGCAGCTTTCCACAAAAGGAAGCCGTATTTTTGGTCCTTTCCCCTTCCTCTCGGTGCGAGCGCACAGCACATTCCCAGCACAGCAAAACAAATTTACCTTAGCAAATACAGCCTGCTTTCCGGTCCATTAGAGGAAAACATTTGTGATGAGAGTACAAAATAATTAGGGAGTTTCGGATATAATAAATTATTGTCAGACCACAAAGAATGATGCAATCCATAGTAAATTTCCAAAGGATGAATTTAGACCTCTGTAGACAGGCTTTCCAGTCAAGCCAGACTTCTGTAATCATGATGTTACTGAACGGATTCAGTAAACGTGGTCCTAGATAAGCAAAAGGGTTCTTTATTGAGTCCCCCCTGGTTTCAGCCCACATGTACCATATCCCACAATGCACCTGAGCAGTCTCCAGGTCCCAGCCGGAAGCATAACTCACTTGTGACAGTCCTAGCGGACTGCTTCCGATCATGAGCATTATATGAAGCAGGTGTTGGGTGGATGCCCTGCTCTGAGTGCTGTTCTGTAGTTACCCCAAAATAAAGCACCATCATTTCATCTTAATCTGCTATGATTGAGTATGCAGCATGGTACTCTTTTTCATGTTACCCGAAACTAGTTTATGTTCTGCATTAAAATGAAGGGGGCTGTGAGACGGAGAATTAAACAGCAGCCACGAGAGGCCATACTACAGATAGGCCATGTAATGCAAATTGAAAGCTCAAGATTGTTTGGCTGCAGGTCAAGCTTATATTGCTTTAGGGCAATACTTATCTGGCTCTCGATCTTATTGGTGCTGAACGGTCATGGATCTTTGCCGCCGAGAAAATGCGATTTACATCTGAATATTTACTAACAGCACCAAATGTGATTATGTAATGTTGTCCAGTTGCTGAAGTTGTGATATGATGGCTATGCGTTCAGCTAATTTTTGTTGAACTCCACTTTGACACTGGGTGGAGGGCCGCATCCATAAGACGAATGACCATCTTTAATTCAATGTACTTTGTTGAAATGACTGTTTCGTCCAGTCTCGTGCAACAGCCTTTTGGCATCAGCGCCACAGTGTGTGGGGAACACGAATGAATGAAAATGATCGTCCTTCTGTTCCATCCGCTCACATGCGGAAATTACTTCTTTGCCGCCGTTCCCCGTTCCCCAGTTAATGCATAAATGGTGGAAACGTGAGTCCAGGCAGGCTTGGGTTTAAATGGCAATAGGAAGGCTTAACAGAGCAATAATACAGTTAGGGCCATGGCCTGTTGTCGTGGAGACCTGGCTGGGAAGGATCCTTTCTGGCTGTCTGGGGACAGCTCCCCGCACCTCGCAGGATAATCGACTCAAGGCGGCAGAAATCTGCCTCATATGAATCATTACCAGGGATCCTGTCTCCACAGAAGCTCCCCTTTGACAAGGGATTGAATATGACCTTGTTTCAAGGAAAAACAGACAGGCACAAGTGCAATGTGTGTGTGTGTGTGGCTGTCTCTGTCACCTTCTTCTGCTGGGTCATGTCAGTATATTCATAAAGTGCCACAATAATGATTTAGCAAAAACTCTTGTAAAACAATATTTGTGGTTAGTCGTTAAGGAGCAGTCTGTATTTTCTTGGGGTACTTATTTTAATTGATGACATTATATTAAATGAAAATTCGGTAACACATTACTATTACATTTGTATTAACCACACACTAAGTCTTAGTTACATACTGATCTCATGTTAATTCATCATTAATGAGTTGTGACACATTTTGTCTCAAGCACTTAATTCTGTAAACTTTTCTGAACTACTGAATTAACAGGTCATGAATAACACAAATTAAATACTGATCTCATGTTAATTCATCATTAATGAATTGTGATGCATTTTTCATCCCAAGCAGTTACTATATTTGTTACTATATCTGTTAATTATGTAAACATTTCTGAACATTTCTTTCTACTTAAGAAACTAGGGGAGTCTGGGATGACTGTAACATGGGATAGTGGTTAAAAAAAATTACACAACTCACTCTGCACATGCTCAATTTAGTCTGATTTGTAAGGAAAAAATAAATTTGAAGAAAGTAATTTTTTTACTTTATTTTTGTGATTGCACTGCAAGCTTTTCAAACTTAAATCACTTTTATTATCTGCCTATGTAAATATCCATTATACAAGCTGTGAGTACTAATACTGTTGCTCTTAACTGAAAGGTAAACTTGTTCATGGCTAAAATGGTCTGGGATAGTTGTAACAGTGATTCTCCAATTGCTTCCAGGCCACTTCTGAAGCCCTGGAACCTTCTGCATTGTGTGTGTGGAACATTTCAAAGTCAAAGGAAAACTGGTTGAAATGCAAAGACTGGGGGTGGGGAACCTGTTCCATGGAGAGCCACTGTGGGTGCAGGTTTTTGGGATGAGCTCTCAATCGGCCAATAACAGTGAGTACCCAGGACCAGAGTTGAGAACCACTGTTTTATCTCTGATCTGCCGAAGGAACTACTGAAGGAACTAGTCATGAACACAAGTCAAATACTGATCTGATGTTTGTTCATCATTAATGAATCGTGACGTATGTTTTACCTCAAGTAGCGACTGTATTTGTTCAGGATTTGTACTTCAATAGTAATGGAGTTTTCACTAAGTATTTGAGCCCTGTGAAATAAAGTGTTAAATTCTTATTTGCGACATTTAAGGTGAATAAGAATTCCCCAGTCTTCAGTTAGCAATCACACAAATAATAAATCAGAACAGTGCCCAAAACTTTGCTTCCTTTTGATAATTAAAAGCACCAATATTTGGGTTTTTGGGGAAACTGCGCTAAGCTGCATATGCTTGACAGATGCATGGAGTGTCAAAATGAACTTAACACAAAGACAACTGCCAGAAACAGCTGCATTTTCAGTGGTAGGACCTGCGTGAGATTTCAGCAATGAAATCACTTCTCTGTGTATCTAATTATGGACGTAATTGTTATATGTTTGAATCACACCGAATTTCCTCAGAAAAACAAATATCACAGTTTGCGTATTTCTTTAAAAAAAAAAAAATCAAAATAAGTTTTATTACACTGTTTTGCAATGTCGGCCCTACTTGTAAATCTGCGTACAATAGGCCTACAATGTTTAGTCAATATGAGAAAGCGCCGCAAAACATGTTGTTTTGAAAGCTGTATGGTAGGAAAAACCTGTAATGGATATGCAGCAATTAAAAGCTTCTTGCAGCTGACTCAAAGTGGCAATAAAAGCGAAAGGACCCGTCTGTCTCTATGCTGACTCCATGGAGACGCAGAAAAAGCCCGAAAGCAGCTTTCATGAGCGCTGAGATTAGAGAAGAGACATTTCCTATAGTCTCCTGCATGATTGCAACGACGTTTAAGCACAATCACCGCGCATACATATTTATTAATATAGTGAAACAACGTACAATTATGCAGGAATAGTTGTATGCGATAAGTAAGCTATATTTATTTGTTGTACATGTTGAAATCAAAATTAAACTTTAAAGGATGGACGCCCGTGTGCGATGAATCCGTGTTTATAACGCACATTGTACGCGCCCCTGGTGCTGCCTTGTGATCGGGGCCTGGAGGCGTTCTCCTGCTGTCATTTACACTCCATGTCAATAATAAAGGCTTTATCACCAAGTATAACTGTCGTCAACAAACAGTGATTCAAAGCTCCCCGCCGATGGGATCTGTGCTAAGCAGCTCACTGCTTTTCTAACTGGAAAAAGTGGAGAAAGTGCCCGCTGTAGCAGGGCTGGAGTAAACCCTCCACACAGGAAATGTTTGTCACAGTGCAATTTGGAGGTAAGTATACACATGCAGTAAGTACTTACTTAGTAAATAACTTAATTACTTAGGTACGGCGTCTTCATTCCAGCCACTATTCGTCCCGGCAGTGTAAGTTAAATTATTATATTACGTGACAGATGCAAATTACAAGCAAATTAGCCTATTGACAGGAAAAACAGAAACCAGTGGAATGATCGATTTTAAAAAGTGTTCTTCATTATGCCGTTTTGTACGGATTCTGTGCATTTAAAGGACTTACACGAACTTTATGGAACTCCGCTAACTTTTTTCCACAGAAAATCAGCAGGAGATTTTCAATCCGGACTGCAGGATCATTAATTTCATTCACTGTTTAAAAGAGCGTTGCAATGTGGACCCCGAAGGTAATAATATATATATTTTGATTAAACCCCAGTTCAACTGATAGATCTTGATCTGATATCACTCTTATTACTATTATTAGTCGTATCGGTAGTCTAAATAAATAGCGCTGTGAGGTGCAACAATCTTAGGGACTGCGCTGATCTTTTATGGGATTGTTATTGTTAATATAGTGATTATTGATTCGTTATGCTGGAGATCGCAATCATAGTGTAGGTCGAGACGAAGGACTGGAGGGTATGCGTGGTTGCAAAACAAGAAGAGGTTTATTGAACTCCACAAAGACTTTAAATAAACGGGATCGCGGGCATCAAAACGGGAGGACCACAAATTAGGAAGGGTACAGGCAATTGGAAAGTACGACGTCAATGACGGTACTGACGAACACACTAATACATACGACTAACGAGGGAGTTGACAAGAGGCAGCTAGAAATGATTAATAGGAGGGTTGGAAACGAGAGGTAAGACAAACGAGTATTAAGACCATGCCAAGAAGTACCGCTGCACCTACCGGGCCCCGCCTCTTCCAGTTGGGTTGACGCATGCGTTTTTCTATCCTTTTTCAGTGAGCTAATACGTTTTTTTAAAAATGTCCTGCATATACCTGTTATTATTATAAATCTAACGTTTAATATATTTTATTTTTTTCGGTTGAAAGTATTACAGTTTATGCATAAATTCACACAACATAAACGCAAATAGTTTTTTAATTGACATTGGCAGTTATCTACGATTACTTGTCAAAGACGTGCTAAGATATTTATTGATCACTTTTAAGACCTGAAGCATTCTGGATATTCTTCATAGTATAATATGTTGTAAACTTCCATCACAATATCTATTGCGTTATTCATTCTGGATACACGAAACACATTAACATCAGGACTGAAATAATACCGAAGCAACATCGTTAAAATTTTATTCTCTTTTGCACATGCGGGGTCCTAAGAGTGGCGAGGCTTCAGGATGGCGTATTGTTCCTTGCATACGTGAACTTGATGTGGCCTGAGAAGAGCGGCTGCAGCCGTATATTATTAGGGGGGGTCATTAAGATTTTCAGTTTATCAAATAAGGTAAACACAAAATGCATGTATTAAATGGTAAATGATGATTAAACCCGGTAAGGATTATAAGATATATGCGGTAGTGGAAAAGCATGCCCTACGAGACGGTGTGAATACCGGCTTTAGAGCGTGTGGACCTGCTGGACACGGCCGGCGAGCTGGTCTCCCTGAGCGGCCATGAGCACTCCGCGGAGCCGGCCAGCAGCCTGCTGAAGGACCGGCACAGCTACGTCCTCGTCCGGGTCACCCGTGAGTCTCCAATCGGCGGCCGATCTCCACTTACATACATAGCCTTAGTCGCCTCAAATAATTTCCAGTTTTGTGTGTTATTCTCGATTAGGCCTATTTGAAATATAATTGAAAATCAGCATGGATTTTTTTTTTTTATATTTCAAAATAAATTAGAATAAATCAAATACATTATGCTTCTATGGTAGTTTGTAGCAGTAGAATTAAAAACTGAAGAAATTTATTAAATCACTTTCTTGCCTTTTATCATATTTAATTTTTGTTGCTGGCCTGTGTGCACCTATGTGCTTTTTTTCTTAATAACTAAATTAAACAATAACATTTCACTGTTTAGCCATGGAAGGTCCGGAGGGGAACAGAAAGGAGCCCCTCCTATGTGACGTGGGGAAGAGCCATCCGGCATTGGCAGGTAAATCGCCCAACAATCGAGGTGTAGACACAGTAACCGGCTACACACAAGCTGTTCCGCCACACAATTTTTTTATCAGTGGGAGATTGCCCTAATTTGGCGTCTCGGTGACAAGCTGGCCTTTTAAGCAGGCGTGACGATAGCAGCTGCAGAGGAGGTATTTGCCTCCCGGTCATCTGAGGTGAGCCCCTGGATTTCAGCTCTGTCTAAAGAAGCATCCTTAGGGATGGGACTGAGTCAGCCCCTCCAGGCGCAAAGGGGGAAAGGTCACTTAACGCATGACAAGATTAGCATGATTTTGGGTCTGTACCCAACAACCCAGCCCCACTAGTACAGCCAAATCAGACACGTAGCCATGAGTCTGCACCTTCTTAAAATTAGCTGCAGCCTCCCGCTTGGCGAAAATATACTGAGCATTATCAAAACCCTCCCTCGCATGATAATTTCTGGCTTCAGGTCTGACCCATCTCACAGCACGAAGGGTAGCACAGTGGTTAAATGGACAGCACTGATGCAGGGTCACCAACTTTCATGCATCTGGCTCACGCTTTCAGACTCTCTCTCATGCAAGAAATCTTACGGAACTCTAGATTATTCCATTATAAACCTAACATTAGCTGCACCAAATGCGTTGGGGTAGTTTGCAAACCTTACAGACTATTTACAAGTTAATAAAACTCTTATACGTGTAAATGAATGTGCATCTGTGTACAGACTCGTCTCAAATTGGAAATCGGACTACAGCCAGCTGACCTAAGTTGGCAGCCCCGATATTACTGCACACTTGCAGAGTTGGGGGTTTGAGTAGCACCTCTCTTCTGAATCTTATGTGACACATGCTGTAGTAGTGATGGGTTTGTACAGTTTGCATGTTCCCACTGCATTGCATATGTTTCCTCCTGCAGTGCAAAGACATGCAGATATGCTAACTGGTGTCTCTAAATTGCCCATAGATTCTGAGTGTGTGCATGTGGCCTGCAATAGTCTGGCAAACAGGATGTATCGCCTTGTGCACTATGTTCCAGATCAACCCCTCCCCCCCCCCACTTATGACTCTAACCAGCATCTTTCTTTAGATGGAGTAGTTAATGATTACACGGTTTGATTTAAATACTGGATCATGGGGTTTATAATATTTAATGTCTGACAAATAACTAAAGTGTCTTTGAAAGTTAAATGACTGAAAAATGTATTTGAGACACACCCAGGATGATTAAATCTTTCCCCAGAGGAACATGATAGAAGATATTAATCAGAGACAATAAAGTAATAGAAAATATTGAAAAATGCCATGATTCAATAGGCTGCGTACCTCTATGAGAAAAAAGTTTGTGGACTATTTGGACTGATCTGAATCCCTGATTTAATTAATGCTAAAATGTAATATGACATTTACCTAAGCCGTAATAATAAAAGGCTTCATTAAATAACACGCAGTCATACATCATGTCTTAATTGAACACATTTTTAAATGTTCACATTCCAAGCTGGTAAAAGTTCACTTTATGGACAAACGTATTGGGACACCTGGCCATTACACCTACAGGAACCTTTATGACACCCCATTCTAAACCCATAGGCTTCAATATGGAGTTGGTTCCTCCTTTGCAGCTATAACAGCTGCCACTCTTCTGGGGAGGCTTTCCACAAGATTTTGGAGTGTGTTTTTGGAAATTTTAGCCCATTCATCCAGAAGGGCCTTTCTGAGATCAGGCACTGATGTTGGACGTGAAGGTCTGGCTCACGATTTCCGTTCTAGCTTAGAGAATCCTTCCGCATCATTCTTGTTTCGGGATGCTTTGCACCAATGGTTTGCCTTCATCAAAGGCTTTCAGGGGACACTCCATATTTACTACTTAAACCAATCCATGGAAGATTTCTTGCGTTGGGTTTGGGGGTCAGAGCATCTTGGCTGCGCCGTGGTTTAGCACAGTCACCTCACACCTCTGGACACCAGAGTGAGTCTCTGCCTGGGCTCGATGTATGTGGTGTTTGCATGTTTTCCCCATGTCGTTGTTGGGTTTTTCCGGACCCCCCCCCCCCCAGTCCAAAAACATGCTGAGGTAAATTCTGTAGGTGGATATGTCCTGTAATGGGTTGAAGCTCTATTTTGTCTGTTACTTCTGGGATAAGCTTTGGACACCATGATCCTGTGAAGGACAAGTGGGCATGGAAAATGAATGTGTTTGGGAATCAGTGTCATGCCGATAAACTTATCGTCTAACAAGCTTGGGATCACATACAGACATCTTGATGTCTGTCCCAGTGAGTCCAGGGCTTCCTAGGAAACACGGCAGTGGACACCCTGGACAGTATCAGTTGAATCTTGTTTATGTGACACATAGTAGTGATGGGAAGGTGGGGGTGAGCTGAGATTAATGGGCTGGATATAGGATGAAAATGTTGGAAATGCGATTATGAGTGCTGATGTGACTTTGAAAGGGATCTTTAATCTGATGGTCTTCAGTACATATCCTGCTGTAACAGTAAGTTGAACTGTATGCTTGTATCCTGTTGCAGCCTCTTAAGACTGATAGCACTGGCGGTAGGAATAAATAACATTTATGTGGAAAAAGGGCCTGTCCCCATGTGACACTGCAGACCTTCGGAAATGTGAGGGCTGTACACGTGCCTGGTAACGCACAGCTATACTGGAAGCTGTCCTTCTTAAGGCAAATGCTGTGAGAAGGCAGAGCAAGTCCCCTCCCCTTCCTCAACAGCTGATTTTAGAGGATACGCTATAATTACAAAAACCAGATACACCACGTGAACTGGCTTAACATTCAAGTAATTTTATAAATAATGCAAAATAACTGGCAGGTGAGGAGGAACGTGCAGTTTGCTCTTCTCTGTTCCGTTATGTAAATGGTGACAGAAAATGCGAATGTACCGTGTGTGTTTCAGAATTTTCATGAAAACCGACACGCAGCATCTCAGCTGTGATTGCTTTTAAAAACGGGCATCACTACAGATTGCATGCATTTATTTGGTTGTTATTTTACACCCTAGGTATGGTTTCTGAATTCATTAAATTTAACGGTACTTTATTGGTCCGCATGGAAAAATTCAGTTGTTGTCTCCCCCATCTTGCTCTCCATGAAAACAAGCTTGGCAGCGAAGGGCAGCCACACAGAGAGCAGTTTCTGATCCAGCGACTTCCCAATCACGGGTACAGAGGCTTAGCCCACTGAGCCAGGGATTAAGTATCTGCTCTTCCACAATAACGTGTAACACAATGTGAGCTAATGGAAGAACATGTCCATCATCTGGCAGAGCTACTGAAGAGGCTGGCGAACCCACACAAGGAGCGGGACAAGCGGGGCTTGGGGTCCAGGAAGTCCAGGCAGCTGAGGGACACGCCCATGAATCACATGACCAAGTCCAAGAGTCCCAGGCGGGCTGGCGGCACCCAATCTAAGAGCTGACTGGGAGATGGAGTAAATGGCAGCAATGAAGAAGAATTTCCCCTAAAAAACATGGATGCAGTTACCATTTAAAAGCTGAACAAATGTCCTAAAATATGATCATAATCTTCCTGATTGACTTTGATGCTCTTGCTGTTCTCTTCAACAAAATAGTCACCCTGACCTGTACCAGGGAAATATGCAACTGTATTGTTGTCAGATGTGCTGCAAAACAAAGTAAAATAATCAATTACTAGTGGATTTATAGTCTGTTTTCACAGTGTAAAGCTGGTAGTGATCTATCCCCCATAACCACAGCTGTTAAGATGAATTGTGCTCTATGCGGTCATTCGCTCTCCATGGGACAGGATTGGCTCAGTGGTTTTGAACCCTGTCATGTCAAGCCGGTGCCTGTCTGCCCTGGCTATAGCTCAGGCCTCCCAGAGTCCTGCTGGCACAGTGAGTGTCACCCCACCCCACCCATGCAAATGAGTCGCAGGTTACTCCTACAGACTCCAGCTCACAGGTCAAATAATATCCCATCCAGCAAATTAATGACTAAACCCAGAGACAGGAGTTGCTTAGCTGGACTTCAATCCGCTCGAGGTCTTAATGACATGCTGGTGATGTGAAGAACGTTGAACAGTCTCTCCTGGGCTGTATTATGTTTCCTAGAGTTATACAGTTGGCAAACGGCATGGGATTTGCTAATTATATAAAATATTGTTTTGTCTTGCCCTCCTGTCAAAAAGCTTCATGCACGATATCAGTAGATAATAAGGAAATTAATTAATGACAATAACGTTCAAGGAAACAAACAAGTTATACGGATGTCATACAGTAGTGGACCCAGATATGGGCCAGCAGAAAATCACGTGGGCTAATCTCATGACAACACTACAAAACAAACTACGTACCTTTTTCTTAATCCGTTTTTACCAAGATCAAATGAAAAAGAGAAATAAAAGTCTATTTGTCTGTCAACAGCACATTTCTTCTGATTGATCTAAACAGACACACACTATATGGACAAAAGTATTGGGACACCAGCCATTACACCCACAGGAACTTTTATGACACTCCATTCTAAATCCATAGGCACCGATATGGAGTTGGTCCCTCTGCAGCTATAACAGCTGCACTCTGCACTGTGTCTGTGGAAATTTTTGGTGTCTATGGGGGGGGGGGGGCTCAGGTCCGCTCATGCTGCCACACAGGATGTCAACCAGAGGGTTGCAGGTTCGAGCCTTGGTACCCCCTTATCACAGCCACTTTGCACAACCATGCCATTTAGCACAGCCGTGGCACCCCCTTATCACAGCCATGCTATTTAGCACAGCTGGAGTGCCCCCTAAGCACAGCCACGCCACCTAGCACAGCTGTGGGGCCTGCTTATTGCTCAGACAGATGCCTTCTGGGCTAATGAATCCCGATGTTTTATTGCCCCTGACTTCTCTTATTTCGACTTATGGGTCTTGGCAGTCTCAGATTTGTAATTACTGCCATTCATACTAAAAGGACATTTTCTTACTCTGTAATAATTGTGGGAGGTGCAGAGCTGCATGTACGCCATTGGTGTGGTCTCCAGGGGTGTGGAATGTCCAGGGAAGCTCAAGGGGTGTGGGATGTCCAGGGAAACTCAAGGGGCGTGGGATGTCCAGGGAAACTCAAGGGGTGTGGAATGTCCAAGGAAACTCATGGGGCGTGGGATGTCCAGGGAAACTCAAGGGGCGTGGGATGTCCAGGGAAACTCAAGGGGCGTGGGATGTCCAGGGAAGCTCAAGGGGCGTGGGATGTCCAGGGAAACTCAAGGGGCGTGGGATGTCCAGGGAAGCTCAAGGGGCGTGGGATGTCCAGGGAAGTTCAAGGGGCGTGGGTTGTCCAGGGAAACACAAGGGGCGTGGGAAATGATCAGGAAATGGACTCAGGACCAGCAGGGGCCTCGGGTGGTGTAGCAGCAACTGCAGCGGCACCTCAGGTGGCGTCGCAAGAACCACCGGCTCAGGACCAGCAGGAAGTACTGGGACCTCGAGTGCGGGCAGAGCCACAGGAACCGCCGACTTGGGACCAGCTGGGGTCGCTGCAAGAAAAGCTGACTTGGGACCAGCAGGGGGCGGCATGGCAGCCAGAGCCTCGCTGGGTGGCATGGTAGTGGAAGCCGCAAGGACAGGCAGATCAGGCAGGATAGGGACAGGCAGGGCAGGTATGTCAGGCACGGCGGCGGGACAGGCAAGACAGGTGGAGCTGGTGAGACAGCCAGGCGGCCTGCGGGCGTAGCGGCGGCAGCAGGCAGGCAGGCTGTGGGCGTAGTGCCAGCAGCAGGCAGGCGGGCAGTGGGCATAGCGCCAGCAGCACAGCAGGAGCCTCGGGCAGTGGCGGTAGAGGTGCAGGAACCTCAGGGGGCTCTGCAGGAACAGCCGGGACAGGAATCACAGGGGGAGCTGCAGGAACTGCCGGCACAGGAACCACGGGAGCCAGGATGCTGGCTACCGGGACTGGATCTGCTACGGCTGGGGCATTGGCTGCCGGGATTGGATCCCCTGGGGCCGGCGAGTTGGCAAGGAATTTCTAAAAGTGGTGCTTATGGCGATAAAAATACTTAAGCTGAATTTTTTTTTGTGTTGCCAAAATGATTTTGTGGTTTGTTTTGGCATTAAAAACATTTGCTTAACCTGATGACTGTGCAAACACAGTGGATTCAAAGACAGAATCCTTGGTAACACTAGGTAAAAGTTTTATGTGAATTGGTACCACAGTCGCAGTGTCATAATAGATTTTTGTTCAGTTGCCAGTCTTTAAATAAAACTAAAAAATTTAAAAATAAAAAAGTGTAAATATTTGTCTTATCTATGTGTAACTAGTTTTTCTCTTCTGCATTACATGTCTGACTTCATATCCTGTTTTTAAGTGATTGCCAGCATGTCCTTGCTCAGTGGACAATAATGGCCAGCAACATTAAAGCTGTTTGTACCTTACATTATTTATTGTGCCAAATGACTTTTTGGAGAGGCGTGGCATGTGATATGTCATCTTATTGGCTATTCATTCCTTCCGTGTTCAATGGGCTCCAAGTTACTGGTGTCCAACAGGTCTATCAAAAAGGAGGATAAATAGTCACCATGTTTGGGGACAGTTGGGTAAAAAACTTACCAATCAGCCAAAACTAAACCAATCGGCCTGCCCGAGGACAGGTTCTGTTCCTTAGAGCCTTCCGTACACACTAAAAGTGTATACATAATTTACCTTTTGAAATCCATGGATAATGTCACTAATGCTGATTAAACAGTGTTAGTTTTTGCTGTGTTTGCACAATTTAGCTTGTTTTTTGAATAAAGGAATTTGATGGACATTGATCAATGGACTCTTACGGAGGTACGGACACCGATGTCAGCATGCTTTCACTGGTAGGTGCTTTGTTATTCATGTAAACGAACAACCACTGCACATTTCTACTTGTGACCATGTTGAAATAGTATAGATATATTTAATAGCTTTTAATTTTTAATGTGTAACGCCAACGTTGATATTGAAAACCACATTAAATAAAGAAAAAAAAAGTGGGCTAAGCCTGTGTGCCATAATCACAAGGTCACAGGTTCAAACCCAGCCTCAGCATGTCTGCGGCTCCTTGAGCAGTTACAAACCCACGTTCCATGCTACGCCTGTGTACCTGCGTCTGCAAGACTTAAATTTGGTTGATGCTGGACGGTATTTGCCATGAGTTTTTCAAAGCACTGTAATCAACCACTGCATTAATGATAATTTAAAATTGAGATGGTAATACCAACCATCGGCAATTTTACCGTGAATCTGGTAACCGTTCCATCCCACCCATCCATCCCATTATAAAATATTTCTTTCCACATCAACTCGACAACCGATACAACGTTCAGAACGATCAAAAAATAAATAACAATAATCCTTGAGGCGGAAATGTTTAACTTAATCTGCGACAGCAATTTGTACGATCGAATTTAAACAGTCTGCAGGTATGTGGAGTTTTTTTCCCTAAGACTATCTTCGTGTCTAATATAAGAACAATTGACGTTGGCCTGTTTCATAATACCGACATAAAAATAAACTGCTTGAAAAGCTAAGACATTTGTTAGGTCAGAATGTTATTTTTTGTTTCTTCTTCCTATAAAAACACACACAGTTAAACAATCCAGCATTTAGGTACTTCTCT
Organism: Mormyrus hasselquistii; assembly: GCA_026779605.1. Lineage (NCBI taxonomy): Eukaryota > Metazoa > Chordata > Actinopteri > Osteoglossiformes > Mormyridae > Mormyrus > Mormyrus hasselquistii. The sequence goes on from JAODKE010000043.1 coordinate 4,502,963, forward strand.
ATTAGACATATATGATACACAATATCGCTGCTTCAATAAAGCAAATAGGGGTCTATCGCAGCGCACACCGGAAGGAATCCCCCTACTGTTTCATTATCAGATTCGGGCTACCTCTGATCCGGAGTGGCGGTGTCTTTATGCCACATAACCTACATTGCAGCTATATGACACCTTTGGACTGGACTTCAGGTAACCTTTAGCGCAAACACCGCTGTTCAATAACTCGCTTAACCCCGGAAGTCGGAGAATCTCGTACAATAAAACAGAAAATATAGTTTATTAATGCTGAAAGACGTGAGATACACGTGTTGAATCGTAATGGCATTATGTCTAATATGTTATTAGACATTTCCTTTCATGAAAAATATACAGTGAGCTGATGTAGGCCTAGGCCTATTTGCATAAGCCCTGGAAGAAGTATGAATTTAGGAGTTTGTTAACCAAAATTTGTCTTGTGGGAGCTGGGGCATAATTTGTGTTTTTTTGCGTTAAAAAATTATCGCATTTTTCCTTGACATTTCAAAATGGCTACATCGCAATTTGAATCATTGGAGAAGACATTGGACAAGTATCTTCCCTTGGATGATCTAAAAGAGGTTAGACGTATCTTATTCGGGGAAGGAACGAAGTAAGTATACGATACATAAAGTACTGACTGCGTCTTCAGAATCTTAACTACAAACCTCAGAGTGCATTTACATAAGGTGAGTATTGTGAAAATGGGGCACCTGCGAAATGGGACAGTAGTAATACTTTATTTTTTCTTCCATATAATATACAAGGGCATTAATGCATTTATAATGGTGTCAAGTTAGGATTCAAAACACTGAAATGATTTTCCCAGAAAGCAAATTTTCGGAAAGTGTCCCATTTTAACAATGCCCACCCTACTAAAGTAGCCATTTATATTACCACGGCTTCTCTTTTGTAGTTCTATATATTGGTTATTCATGGCATACAAATTTGTCGATGCAGATGATACACAATATCGTTGCATAACCTTATAAAGCAAATAGGGGTGTATCGCAGCGCACACCGGAGGGCATGGGCGTAAATTACGGGTGGGGATAGGGGGTTGTAGCCCCCCCCCCCAATAATCATGTTTCCCCGGCAATGGGTGGAGACCTCAACTCTCCCCCCCGCAATGTTCCAGCCAAAGTTACGCCCTTGCCGGAGGGAATCCCCCTACTGTCTCGTTATCAGTTTCGGGCTGCTTCTTATCCGGAGTGGCGGTGTCTTTATGCAACATAACCCCCATTGCAGCTATGTGACACCTTTGGACTGGACTGGGCGACCCGCGCAATGTTGCTTCAGGTTACATTCAGCTCAAACACCGCTGTTCAATAACTCGCTTAACCCCGGAAGTCGGAGAATCTCGTATAATAAAACAGAAAATATAGTTTATTAATGCTGAAAGACGTGAGATACACGTGTTGAATCGTAATGGCATTATGTCTAATATGTTATTAGACATTTCCTTTCATGAAAAATATACAGTGAGCTGATGTAGGCCTAGGCCTATTTGCATAAGCCCTGGAAGAAGTATGAA
>JAODKE010000043.1:4515761-4529416 GCA_026779605.1 Mormyrus hasselquistii
CCTCCTCAAGATGTGTGTGAATCTCCTTCAGGCAGGCCACCTGCATGGCCGCCTCCCTCCTCAGGATGTGTGTGAATTTCCATGTGGCTCCTTCAGGCAGGCCGATCTGCACGCCCGCCTCCCTCCTCAGGATGTGTGTGAATTTCGCTTACAGATGACGGGGAGGTACGACATGTACGCCAAGGAGCTTGCTGAGGCTGTCAAAGAGGATTTCAGACCCAACATTGTTAAAGAGTGACGCCGCTCCCCCCCCCCCCCGCCAAAGCAATTGGTAATGGGAATAATTTTGGGTCTGTCACCAGTAAGCAAATGGGAAACTGAAAACTCAGACTCAGGAAATGTTTACCCCAATCTTAAGAAAATCACTTAGCCAACAAAATGTACACAACATATAGTTTATTACAGAAATCTACTTCAAAAAATAAATTTTACAATTCTGAAACATTACCATTCTGATTAATGAACTTTGAGATATTCAAAATATCAGAAAATGGCTGATCCCTTTTGATACTGACACACAAAAACAAATCTTCACCATCTTTGCACTCAATAGTAAATAGCCACAGCTGTCAGAAAGGCCACAGAGTACCTTCAGCTATAACTGAGCAGTGATCCTACATGGTGGCTGGTGTGGTCAGCTCAAAGCACCAGCATTGTGATGTCACTTCCTGCCTCTGACTCTGCATGTGGAGTTTGCATTTTCACTCACTCACACACTCTCTCTCACACACACACACACCAAAACATGGTTAGATAAATTGGTAAAATACTCTGTTTGTGAGAGTATGAGTTCATCACTGGACTGGCATCTGGCCCCGGATTGGAAAATTACTTCAGGAAAATGTATAGACTCCACATAATTGCTTTCTTTAAAATGAGGGCTCAATCACTTTTAATGAGAAATCAAACTTTGAGCCTAACATGCCTTGCCTAAACTTTCAAATGCAGGTAAATCTGATCTGATCTAAAAAAATTAAATGATGTCCTTAAACGTAAAAACGTAAAAGATGATCCTCTGGCTTGAATCCCTTTTTGATAAAGAAAACTGGATTTATTTGTGCTGAATAGCGATATACACTCTGAGAATCGAGATAATGTGCAGGTACTTTCTCCAGATCTATCCACCTATGGCACACAGTGGGCAGTGGTGGTTTAGTGGTTAGGGATGCGTGCTTGTAATTGAAAGATTGCAGGTTTGAATCCCTGACCAGTAAGGCACCACTGAGGTACCATGCACAAGGTACCGCCCCCAAGCACTGCTCCCCAGGCTGAATTAGCTGCCCCCTGCTATGTCACAGTGGCACATATGGGCTAAATGCAGAGGACACATTTCATTGTTGTGTGCTGTGGTGTGTCAACAATGACAATCACTAAATTCTAATATGGCAGTGTCACACCTGCACTGTTAAATGATTAAAGAGTCTTGGTAAGTCTCCCTAAATGTTTCACTCACTCTACTTACATATAAGTTATTAAAGCACAGTACTGTTATTTTTAGCTTTGTCCAGGGGTCTGTGGGTAACTCACACCTCTATGGCTGGGTGTTACTTCCTGGTTTGCTTGGTCTGTCTGTGCCCAGTGATGGACAGTCATCCTGCTCAGGACAGACCCCTGTCTTGTGGCCCATGCTGCCCTGGACAGGCTTCAGGGTCACCGTGACCCCGCATTGAAAAAGTAGCCAGTCATTGATGGTGGACGTCTCACTGGGATTATACATTTAACATAACATCACCGTTCAAATTCACCGCAAACTGCTGTGGTCAGTTTCAGATTAGAATACTATTAGTGGCTTTGTACCATCTTTCTAAATGGATACCAGCAAAAGGCACTGATTTGCTGAATTCAAATCTCACAAGGGGCCTGGATGTCATGGCCTTCGGGGACTTTACACAATCCGATTCAGCAAAAACATCCAGGTGGTGGGTGTGGGAATGCCAGAAGATAAAAGCAGGAGACTGACACTTGGGGGTCATTTGTTCTACATTTCCCTCGTTCCCTGAAACATGCTTAGTTTCTTTTTGTGTTTACTTGGAGTGTTATCCAGCAGTGTGAACTCGCCCCCTCTGAAAGGCACGCCAACCCCCTAAGCAGAGATGGCGTTCGCTGCCTGCATCACCTGATTCCCCTTTGCCTTGTCATGGTTTCACGATGGATAAACCCAAATCATTCTACACAAGACAGAAATGAAAAACAGCTCCCAGAACCAAGCAGCAATTGCATTTGACATCACTGTAAACGTTTTAGCTTCTCTTCCCACTTGTATGGCAGTTTGTGCTACTCAACAGCTTTGTGGGGAAAAAAAATGACTTTCCCCAAATCTACATCAGCACACACATTCCCAATGAAGTGAGGAATGCTGACGTGCAGCTCTTTCTTGGACGGGACCTGAGTAAGCGTGGCAACGTCCAGTGATTTTGCTGATACACTATGGCAGTATTTCAAAACACTACTGACAATATTTTATCATTAATACATTCAAGACATTTTAAAAAGATAATTGTTTTTCCCTTTTAAATTTTCCAAATGGTATGGCTTACGATTACGGAATGTCGTTTTTTTAATCCACCTTCATGGGTCTCCTCATTCAGTCGGATACCTTCCATCGCAGTCTGAAATGGCCCAGAACTAACCTGGTCATGAACCTATGACCACCAAAGCGCGGACGCCGCCCATGGTACCCCAGCCAGGTGATGTCACAGTGAGGTCACGGCTCGTGGGTGTAGAGGTCGCCTCGGCACGCTGGGGTCAGCTCTCCTTGTAAATGAAGAGGAGGTCCTGGTCTGTACCGTAGCTGTTGCGAGCCTTCTCAAAATTGCTGACGGTGGAGCAGCACACCCCTGTGAGACAGAATGCACAGTTACATTAAATCAGCTGCATTAAACATGTACAAGCAACCTACAAATAATAGTAACAGATCACATTTAAATAGCACCTTTCACAAACCCAAGGTTGCTTTACGAGGAAAAAAAGACATAAGTAGTTGAGGAAGCACAAAAATGTTGATTAAACAGGAAGGTCTTTTGGTCAGATTTAAAGGAAGAGAATGAAGAAGAGAATTCTTGAGTTTTGGGGCAACAGCACTGAATGACCTGCCACCCATAGTGAGAAAGTGAGGGACAAGGAGCAGATGAAGATAGTGCGCCCCTGGCGACCGTTAGCAGTAAAAAAAGATAGATAAGCCGCACCATTGTATAAGCCGCAGGGTCCAAAGCAAGTGAAAATAGTAGCGGCTTATAGTCCGGAAATTACGGTACTCTTTGGATCCGAATCGCCCACCTCTGACCATAGGCCTGGTGTGTGTTTTATTTTTGTAAAACATACTTGAGAAGAAGGCTACAGCAGAAGGATGTGTGTGTTGGTACATAACCCTGATCTGGCCCACAGACACGAGAGATGGGTGGGTGGGTGGGAGACACTCACGGTAGGAATATGCTGGATTATTGTAAAAGAACCAGCCAGCACGCCGATCAAAACCACGCAACACCACAAAGTGTCCCTGGTAAGCTGGTTCCTGGTAGAAGAAGCCGTGGGCCACAAGGGGGAAGCAGCAGTGGCGACTGCGGCGGTGGCGGCCAATGGGAGCAGAGCAGTGTTCGCATCGCAGTTCCAGGGCGTTGACCAGCACGATGGCCACATGACCCGCAGCCAGGTGAGTCTGGATCTCCTGGACAGTTACGGAGCTGAGAGAGACAGGCGGTGGGACAAAGGAGAAGGACGTGTCGATGGGGTGTGTCCCCAGGGATGCGATCGAAGGCGGGAAAAGCGTTTTCACAAAGGTGAGATTTTCATAACACCGAGAGAGAAGCCTCTCTTACCATTTTCGCACCATCACACCCTTGCTTTCCGCATTGAGGAACAGTTTATTCACCCTTTCTTCTTCAAAGTCAAAATCCTTCTTGTAGAAGGACTATGGGAAAAAGCAGAAACCAGACTTAAGTGTTTGCCCACCATTAAGTCTAAAGCATCCTGTGGTCTGTACAACGAAGCTGGGTTACTGGCTTATTGGGGTAAATTGTTGGATTTATGGTACCACAGTTTAAATGGACTTCATATTTGTTCGCTTATATTTTGCCTAGACTACCTTAAATCCAACAAGTTACCCTTATATGCCAGTAACCCCGCTTTGTAGTACAGGCCCCGGGTCTAATGGAATCACAGGGTTACCCCATAATTTTTCATGTTCCTGCTGTAAGACTTCAGGCTAGGAGCACTGGGGGAATATTTTCGGAAAACATTTGTTGATCCATTCAGCCATCATTCCATCTTCCTGAAGGCACCCTGGAAAGAATGCTAGTCCACCACGGAAGACATAATCATATGTAATGGCCAATTGTGAGTCGCTCTTCCACCTAATGGCATGTTTTTGGAGTAAACCAAGAGCCCTGGGAAACAGTCTGACAGAGTGAACATACAAACTCCACACACCAAACAAGGAAACAAACCTCTGAACTTGGAGTTGTGAGGCTACAGCTGCACGTACTGATTCAATGTGCCAACCACATTTATTTTGTTTTGCTTTTTCCCCCCAATGGATCACATCAGGTATATAGCTATGATATGCGTTGTCTGTTCTACCTGGTGGAAGTCCCAGAAATCCCTGGGCAATTGATCGAAAATGAATTAAAACCGACATTCAGGACCTCTAATCGTAGTAATCTTGCCCATGTCAGTTATTTATTTGTTTTAATTCTTTAATTATTCTTTAATTATTTGTTTCAATATACCTTATATTCATGTCAAATGTAAACACTGTGGATAAACAGTTTCAGCTACCAAAGGTAATATCACCAATTGGTTTCAACACTAGAAATATTTTAAATACAGTAGAACCTGCTTATAGTGATCAACCACTTATATGGATCAAAAAGCTTGGGGCAAAGTCATTCCTGTACAAATACTGTTACATTAATTTGTTTATAGTAATCAAGTAGTCTGCTTAAAGTGTTCATTTTGGGTCTTTTTATACATTACATATGGAAAGAATTAAAACTATGGTAATTCTTTTTCTACTTGCTTACTTTGCCTTGCGGTAACCCATCTGATTCTGCTAGCTATCCCAAGCTAATGCTGCATGCACAGAAAACTAGATGACGAGAAAAAGAAAGCCAATTTCTGTCAATAACAAATCTAGACTCATCAAAGCTTATGATAAACTGCCAAAAACAAGCCAATGAGGTGCAGCAGCGAAACTACAATAAGTTAGATTCTATATACAGTATATAGCGTATCTGAATTATACACAGTTAGCAATTTAATTTGTGCAGTGATTTTAAATTTTGAAAGAGAAAATAAAATTCAGTAAATAGCAATGCTGTCTATTTTATTACCTTATATTCATATAATAAACATATAAATGTCAATTAGATGGTAATCTGCCTGAGACATAAAAAGAAAAAATGAAGGATAATCCACTTATAGTGATCAATTTCACCCAGACAGATGTGATGACTACAGCGTAATAGTTTATTTTGTTTTCAAGAAATTTAATTTATTTTCTACTTTTTAGGGAACTCGTTTTTTACACTAAAACTAACATTTTTCATAACACATTTTCATTTCAAGTTATTTGTGCTTTGATTTCAGTTGTTCGAAATATTCAATGAATAACCATAAATGGTTCATCTGTGTTTCCTTCAATTATTTTAAAATCATAAAAATAAAATAGAAAACAAAACTGTAAATGGTCTTTTAATGAATGACATTAGTGATCATTTACCTGTTTTGCAGTATATAACAGCAATTACAGGAAGGACAAACAAGAAAATACACTAAAATACAAATGGGTGAGAACAGAGGAAAAGATATTGACAAAGCTTATGAAAAAAAAAAATTATATGACAGGCATTGTCCAGTAAAAAAATATAGCAAAAAATATAGCAAAAAATATTTTTTGCGCATGGATCACAAAAGGATTACAAAATGCACATGAAAAGAAAAATACTTTATATAGACAATTTATAAAGTGCAAAGTAGAGAAGCTGATAAAAATATATAAGAAATATAAAAATAAATTCACCAGTAATTTGAGGTCTTGTAAAAAGGAATATTATGAGAAATTAGATATGAACAAAAATACATTAAAGGGATTTGGAGAACAAACAGTATTATTAAAAATAGGTTTAGATCAAATTACCCTCAGTATTTCACTAATAATGATAGAAATATTAGTGATATGGGTGATATGGTTAATGAATTTAATAGATTCTTTGTAAATGTTGGGCCGAACTTGGCTGATAGAATCGCTGATACCGGAATTTGCGCAGAGAGGGCAACCAAACTCATTGAACGTAATCCTTATTCAATGTTTTTACCGGTGGTAGAAGAAAAGGAAATAATTGATATTGTTGGGAGCAAAATAAATTTTCCACAGACTTTAATGACATCGATATGAAAATTGTTTAAAAAGTTATTGATGGTATCTCTAATCCTTTAACATACATTTGCAATTTGTCTCTGCAAACTGGTACATTGGCAACACAAAATAGCTAGTTATACCCCCGTACAAAAATGGAGATAGACATCATTTCACAAATTACAGACCTGTTTCACTGTGGATCTATTCAAATAGATCAACATCAATGGCGTTAATGGTATTAATTGAAAATATCACTAATAATATAGATCAAAAACAATGTACAGTTGGAGTTTTCATTGACCTAAAAAAGCATTTGACACAATTAATCATGAAATATTACTTGATAATCTGGAGCACTATGGCATTAGAGGAATGGTGTTGGAATGGATCAAGAGTTATTTGAGAAGCAGGCAGCAATTTGTGAAAATTGGTGAATATCAGTCAGAGTGCCTGGACACTGTTTGCGGAGTCCCACAGGGGTCAGTATTAGGACCAAAACTGTTTATCCTGTACATTAATGATACGTGTAAAACATCTGATATATTGCAGTTTCTTTTTTGCAGATGATACAAGTATTTTTTGTACTGGAGAGAATTCACAGCAGCTTTTGGAAATTGTCACACAAGAAATGATCTGGTTTGATAGAAACAAGTTATCACTAAATTTGAAAAAACAACATTTATGTTATTTGGAAAAAAATTATGTTAATTGTAAAAAAGATGCTGGAGTCAAATTGTTGATAAATAATGTTGAAGTAGAGGAAGTTTCATACGAAATTTCTGGATGTGACAATAGATAACAGAATCTCCTGGAAACTGCATATAAACCTTATACAAACTAAACGGTCAAGAAGCATCTCTGTACTTAATAAAGCAAACCATCTTTTGCATTACAAATCACTGCATATACCTTACTGTTCACTTATATTGCCATACTGGGGAAATCTGCGGAAATACATACATAAAAATTCACTTCAACCATTTCGTAAACTTCAGAAAAGAGCAATTAGGATTATTAATAAAGTGGGATTCAGAGACCACAGTAACATTTTGTTCTTGAAGTCAAAACTTGAAGTTTATGGATCCTACAAAATATAAAACTGCACAAATTGTGTATAAAACTAGATATACAATATGTTGCCAGGAAATGTACAGAGGATACATTTAGACAGAAAAGGGGACTATAAACTGAGGATAAAGTTAAATTTGAAGACTCTATGCACAAAACAATGGTTACAACCTTTGTATTTCCATTTGTAGAGTAAAGCTCTGGAACAGTTTTCCAGTGGACCTACAGCAATGTTCAGGCATTATTCAGTATAAAACTTTTATATACCTGCTTTGGAAAATTATGAAACTGATGAACTAGGTGACTGATGGGATATATAATTCTGCTAAATTTTATCCACATTACATCTACCACTAGTTATACATTTTCTTTTTTTTCCTTTTAGTATGGGGTGAGTAATGAAGGGAGGTGGGGGTAACAAAGAAGTGTTGATAGAGTGTTGAGCATGGGGTAGGGATTAATAAGTATGTACATGTTCCCCCTACTCCATTTTGGACTTTAAGACATTAACACAGACATTTAAGACAGTCACCAGTTCACATCCCATGGTTGGCACAGTAATATCACTAATGAGCCCCTGAGCAAGGCCCTTAACCACAAGTTAAGGATCCTCAAGATCTTTATTGGCTAAGTGCATTAGAACGCATGCTTATTCAGCCACACTTGGTTGCAAAGATACCAAAGACAGCGTTATTTTGGACTACAGGAGCCACTGAAAGTGAAATGAGACCATGAGGATAGCTAGGTACCTGCTTCCTGAAGCCCTTGTCCACGCCCAGGGTCTGGGTACAGAACAGGTGCCGGACGCCCAGTCGATGCATGAGATAGGCCAGGTCTATGGTCCACACACTCTCCGTGAGCTTTAGCTCCTGGCACGCACTGCAGAAGTCTTCCTCACTCACTGGATGCAGGTACCTGTCACATACACACATACCAGAAAGTGCTGTCAGAATTTCCCGCAACACAGCCCTATGTCAAGACACTGACATTGACCAGAACTTATAACTACACTGACGTTCCTACAGATATGAACAACGGTATTCGTATTATAGTTATATGATTAAAATAAATCTATAAAACCTATATGGATCACGTTGAACTGGTATGATAATCTTAATTACTGTACAAAGCAATAAAAGTTACAACCTTACAGGTACAATTCAACTATCACACCGAGAGGCCCAACTGCGCCTTGTTTAACGACTTAACCCAAATGGCTCGGAGCAAACTTACACATAAAACTAAAGATTATTCTGTCAGTGTTGACACGTCTTTTCCGGTGTCATTTCATATAGCTAGTTGGTGACATGCACGGTTATTGTGCATATATTCAATTAGGGCCGAAATAAAACGGCAATTTTATATACGTACTTTAACACCATCCTTGAACAGGCTAAGCCGCAATCCCAGTGATACCACTGCCGAAAAGCTGGTACGTCCAGCAGGACCAGATCATCTGCAGTAGTCAAACAGACATGAAAACGTGAAATGCAATACACTCGGCGTCATTTTATTCGGAAGATTACAAAGGGGTATACAAAAACGAGCAAGAACAGTCATCAAGGCACCAAAACGATGAGATGTCGATGTAATAGAGCTTTTAAGGCTCTTTACAGTATTTTTTTTTTTGGGGGGGGGGGACACAGAGCGCCAGTTCTGCTATGTCGTACATTTGTGACTTCCCCATACGGCGCCTAATCGCTAAAGTCACCTTGTATATCTTAATTTTTGCTTCCCCGATTCGAAGAGGCACGGTAATCGGCCAGGAAGGTACACCTCGGGAAGGGGATCCGGGCGACCCAGTACCACGCTGGCCGAAGAAAAAACACACCGGCGCCCGTCCGTCCGCAACAAACCTGTCATCCTGCACGGATCACGGCGGCCGGTCTTTCGCTCCTGGTCGCCCCTGCTAGCGACGATCCATTGAAGCTCCTCAAAGCACCCTCGATGCCTCCCCAGCCACTTCTTACGGTTCCGCCCTAATCTCCGCCCCCACGGCTGGAGCGCCGCAGGCTGCACCGCCTGCGTTTCTACGCTGTATTGTGCACGATGTGCACGAACAGATGCCTTACTCAGGATCTAATGCCTGGGTTTAGTACTAAAGTGCAACGTGCGCCGCTGTTACTACACTATCACACTCCAAGGGACACTGTAAAGCTTATTTACTGCGTACTTTTAGTTTTCTAACCGTGCATAAACATTAATGTCCTACTCAGGAAATAATGGCCGAGTTTAGTAACCTCTTGCAAAATGAGATGTTGCTACAAACTTCACTTGTCTCGTTAAAACCAATGTCGGATATAAGCCTGTTTTTATAGCGATAACAGCTATACATTATTGCAATAGACACACGTGTTAAATCTTTAACATCAGAATTCACCCAAGGATATATTTTTACAAGGTTTTAGGGGATAAAAACTGTTCTCTGAAAGTATGAAATACTCCTGAATATAACTTGACAACACATTTTTATTGAACAAATAAGTGTACACAAACATTAGCTATACAAAGAATAACAGTCGAGGTAATATCACAAATGATACTGTAGTAGCTTAATCAATAAATATGTTATACGTTTTTACAGCGTTATTGTTCCTAAATTTACAAACTGTGGTGGCATAGTTTAACTTTTGAAAGAAAAAAAACGTGATACGGATTAAAAATACCGCGCCCTCAGAGCTTTGCGCAAACTGACAGTAACCAACACATGAAAACTTCCGGTGTGATGCATTGTGGGTACCGGAACACGTTTGCGAGCGTACTCCATTCAAAAGGTTTACTGGGTGCTGCGGCACCCTATAGAAACATATTTAGTCCTTAGTCACGGCTGTTTAAAACTCAAAGCTTCCATACCTCTCACATTTGAAGACTAGTGCCTGTCGTTAATACTAGAAGTGTAAGTACAACGATGTTCTTTTGTGTTTTAAATAGGCCGCTGAGTTTGTTTAGCCTGATTGCGTGCTGCGTATTCTTAACTCGTTTTGTGAAAACATGTCTTTAATCAAATGATCTTTAATTTGAGGACATTTTCCCTCTGGCATATTTGTCTTCTTTTTAAATTGTTTATATGATTTTGTCTTGCTGCTGACTTTAAAAGAACCATGTATTCACGTTAATATCACTGGTGGCCGTAATGCGTGGTCTAGAGTTATCCGAATCGCTGTTAGTTGTCTTTGTTTTATATAGCTGATATACTTTTTTTCGCAAATGTCGACGGCTTGATGTATACCTCTCCAGATTAACCATTGTTTTTATCATGCATCGCCAGCTGTGAAAATGTCCATCGGAGTTCCTATTAAAGTCCTGCACGAAGCAGAGGGTCACATAGTCACGTGCGAGACCAACACCGGGGAGGTGTACAGAGGAAAACTCATCGAGGCTGAAGACAACATGAACTGCCAGGTCAGTCTGGTTCCACACAAAAAGATTTGAGTCCCCCAGAGTTCCTATGGACCCTGTTGGCAGTGGATTGAAGTACTTCCCTTGTTTCTCTAGATGGCCAACATCACTGTGACCTACAGGGATGGCCGGGTGTCTCAACTGGAGCAGGTTTATATCCGTGGCAGCAAGATCCGCTTCCTGATCCTGCCAGACATGCTGAAAAACGCACCCATGCTGAAAAGCATGAAGAACAAAAACCAGGGATCTGGTGCTGGTAGAGGGAAGGCAGCCATCCTTAAAGCCCAGGGTACGCCCCCCCCCTTCCATAGCTGCTACAAGATTCCTTATTTGCCTTTAATGCATCAGTACATAGGAACTCTTACTCATGGCTTCCAGTCAGTAACATGTAATGTATAACAGGGTTAGACAGCACAAAACGTCAGAGTAGATGTACATATTTATGGGATACATTTAAAATACATGAAATGGCTGAGATAGAATACATGGATCAGTAAATGATATATTGAATAGGACCTGATTTATTCCTGAAGCCCTAGATATGCAGCAAATTAATGTCTAGTTTCAAGTTTACTAATTGGTTAGATTCCACTTTGTTGTCATTGATCAATGTACAAGTACACAGACAAGAAAATGCAGTCGATCTTCAATCATTTTAAGAATTTAGTAATGGGGCTTCCACCTCCTGTACTCCTGGTCATTCTTTAGGCTGATCTATATTTCTGCATTTAGCCTACGCCGTGACTTACGCAAGTGGCCAACGCCGTTGCAAGCATTGTGCGAGCAGTGGTGTGTGTGTGTGTGTTGCTCAATTACACCGTCCAAATGCTAGGTGATCCATAGTTTTAGATGTTGAATTTATTGCCTTCCCATCCCACAATACATTCAATTATTGCATCATGCAACTGAGACAGAGAAAAAAGTACCCATTTCAAGTATGAGTAAACTTATTGGAGGTCTTGGAATTGGTGCTGTTATCCCGAGAGTTTCGTTGACATGTTGATGCAATGCCTAGGGTGGATTACTTATGCTAGATATAATTTAGGTCTTCAGTTTCAATCAGTGATAAAAATACACCTGGGACGTACGCTTTCTTTTCTTCCATAAGGAATCCCATCATAGTTCTTGCAATCTGTGTTGCCAGGACACATAGTAGCATTTCTGGGGAGGTGAGCGTCAGGTTACGGCGTAAGGTCCACCACTACACCGCATTTACAGCTCAATGTGTGGTGGTTAATGGATGAATATTCAGCTCCTTTTGGAAACACTTTGGTATTGCTTTGGTTTATTTACTCCAAAACCTCACTTAGTTCTTTCTCTACTAAGTTTCAAGCCAGGCAGTCTGGAAAAGTCTTCCTTCAAAATTCACATGAGGGCAGAATACTTAATACAAAGCTATGGAGCCTTTTTCTTGGCTGGTGTTATTTACATTTGCTGCTGTTCCTCTTTTGGTTTGCTTTGACAATAAGCACTTATTGCCTCCCTAAGCTGTTCTGCCATCCTGGAGTTGTCTTTGCTGTTGTATTAATTTAGATTTGTGGCATATTAGCCCCCATACGTGTAATGTGTGCATTTCTTCTCTTACAGTGGCCGCAAGAGGACGTGGACGTGGAGGGATTGGACGGGGAAATATTTTCCAGAAAAGGCGATAATTACACAGTATAGGTCCCCTCTCCCTCTTTAAACACCTGATTTGTAGTTTACTTGTGAAAATGGTAGTTCTTTCATACGTTGTAGTTGAGATTTCGTGTTCATAATAAAATTTCTTTTACTATTCTAGCTTTGTTTTTTCACTTTCGCCTTAAGCCTTTTATAGGTCTGAAGTGACAAGAATGTGATGTCAGAACATAGTGATTCCTTAACAGAAGCTCTTGCTTGACTTTCATTTGGATTTGTTTCTTAACTTTGGCATTGTGGTGTTTATTTGAATGATTTTTTTTTCCATCAATCTGAGGCCAATAGGTGGTCAGGTTTTTTGAGAATTCTCTTATTTAAATATTATCTTTTTTGCAAACTTGGTTTTCTCATTCCGAATGTCTTCTCTCTTTACTGTTGTGATTTTCTCCTATGGTCATGAAGTTTAAGAGAACTGTCTTCACTGGGAGGCTGGATGTTTCTGCCGCTCTTAACTCTTAGCTGTAAGTCTGGGTCCTGGGCAGGCAGGATGTATTGATCTTTTGAGGATCTTTAGAGCATTCATTTCAGTGGGTACCATATCTCATCTCCTCAGTGAGCTTCAGAACAAAAAAAAAGTTGTTTCTACAGGTAAACCTGCATTTCTAACCTCAAAAGTTCATTGCCTTGAGGATTTTGTTGGCATGTATATCTGGATACTAGAAGGAACAGAAACCGATCGTTCAACTCATCCAAAACTGTACTTTCTTTTTTGTATATTGCCTACTGCTGCTGGAGGTAAGTATGATGACCCAATTACCCATGACATTTGCCTGCAGAGAGGGACTGGATGTGACATCAGCAGTCAGCACTCAAACGGGTCTTTGTGGCTAACAAGGGACCTTGTGACATCACACTGCCCATTTACTACCAGGCTGAGAAAAGCAAGAATTTCCCCAGAACACATGCTGGTCACCAGAAATGGCTGTATCCATGACTACTGAGTTTTACTTGCAAATGTTCTGAGGGCAGAAAGAATGATTGGTTCAGAGAAAGAACCTATCAGGTTGTAGAGGTGGTGGGTCCAAGCACCTTGATGAGGAGGGATTGTGAATGGAGAATATGTGACAGAAATATTTCAGCCTATACACACGTGGACAAAATTGTTGGTACCCTTCAGTCAATGAAAGAAAAACTCACAATGGTCACAGAAATAACT
>JAODKE010000043.1:4529516-4558036 GCA_026779605.1 Mormyrus hasselquistii
AACCCCAATGTACAGGCGCCCAGCCAGGGGGCAATAAGTATGCCCACCCCAGCTCGGCACCTCTCTCCGTGAGCAACTCCAGAGTGGAAGAGGGTCCAACCCCCTAAGAGGAGACTGGTTCCGGAGCCCAGGCCATGTGTCGAGGTGATCCCGACTATATCTAGTCGGAACTTCACAGCCTCGCGCACCAGCTCAGGCTCCCCCATCAGAGAGGTGACATTCCAACAGCTAAAATACTCCATTATAATCAAATTTCCATTATATGTGAGTCCGCTACATCCGATGCTTTTTCTGAATGTTCTTAAAGGCGAATGGCCAGGACTGTATTAATACTTCTACTTCAGCATTACTGAAGTTTTTTTCCCTCTTAGTGCCAAGTGGCTCACAGCCTGTGTGTCTCTTTCCTTGCACACGACCCTACATTCTCATGCCCTTTTATGGGAAATTGCAGGGCGTTTCTCTATGCTAATTTGACCCGGAATGATTTTGAATTTAATAGCCAGAGATACTTCCAGGTACAGGGTACAGCAATGGGGAAAATGTTCACCATAGCCTATGCAAACATCTATATGGCTGATTGGGAGGATAAATTGTTCTCCAAAAGCAAATATCTCCCCAGCCTGTACCTTCGATACCTGGATATCATCTTTGGTCTGTGGCAGTATAGAGAGGCATCTTTTGACAGTTTCATAAACTTAATGAACACGCACTGTCCCAATATTACAGTCAAGCATAAAACCAGTTTTAAGTCCATTGACTTTCTGGACACCACATACTTCTTCGGGGAGTCTCCAGGGGGATCCAGGACCTTTAAAACCAAAGTCCCTAACCCTAACCCCGACTGGGGCACAGAGCTAAAAGCAAACCCTAACCCGGGTCTGGGGCTGCATGACAGCCCCCCCTACTTGGACTCACCACCTCACTCCGTTGGCAGGAGGAGCGGAGGCAGTCAGCAGTGGCTGCTTTAGCAACTATTTGTGCTGCGAGCCCAGGTCCAGAGGATAGCAACGATTTTATCTGATGTGCTGTTTTGTTTTCCATGGTTTCATTGTGTTTATTTATTCTTATAGTTTCCCTGTGGCTGTTTTATTTGTGTTACAAGCGGTGCTACCGTCCCTCAGTGTCCCGTTCCCCTGTTTTAGTTTCATTTATTTATGTACTTATTTATTATTATTCTTATCCCCTCATTGTCACGCCCACGGGGCGGGACTGGACAGGTGCAGCAACTCAACAGCTGATTAGCTCCCCTACAAAGGAAGGAAGTCAACTAAGCTCAAACTGCGAAGTATTGCGCTGATGAAAAGAAGCCTTACCGAACATTTCTCTGTCCTCAGTCTCCCCTCTCTCTGGTTCGCCTTGTGTGAAGTCCTTACCATTTGTGCCTTCCCTCCTCAGTCCAGCTCCCACTCCTGAACCACCTGTCCTGCTGAGCCCAGCTCCTCCTCCCGGGTCATCCTGCCCGTGTGTTTCCCCGTCCTGTGTTTGCCCGTCGGACAGACTTCTTGGCTATCGACCCACGCTCATGGAATACGACCACGAATACTGCTTGCTGTTACTGGACTTGTCTGCCTGATCGCCACCCTGCCTCACGCACCCGCTCCGGTTATCTGGACGGGGGCTGTCGATTGCTTGTGGTTCTCTGGCTTCTGCTTTATTAAAGCCTTGTTTACCCCGCATTTCTGGATCCGTGTCTCCCTTCCTAGCCCAGCATGACACTCATGGTCCTTTTATTATTTTTTTACGGTTCCTTTTAATACTTATGTTTACTATGACATTGCTCGTCCATCAGGTGGGGTGGGGGTGGTCTGGTGTTGGGGAATCGTCTCACTTTTAGGTACTACTTGCTTTTAGCTCTGTGCCCCAGTCGTGTCTGTGTGTTGTGCCTCCCTGTGCCTGGTATTTTTTATATGTTTTTATAATGACATTCACTATGATGTCTCTGAATGCCCGAGAACTGCACTCCTCCGTATGATGCGAGCCTGTCAGCTCACGCATTGTGCTGTAGAGGGGGGTACGGTCACTCCTGTTCTCACTTGATGTCCAAGCCGGGTGGGAATATTACCATAAATTACCAATATACCATAGAATATTGGTAATATCTTGGAGGGGAAGAGAATAAAGAGAATAAAAACTCTTAGGGACGCGTTGCAACTTTGGAAAACTCGCTTTTACTAACCAAGACTCAACTCCCATAGCACGTACCAACGTGACTTACACCAATCACCTCACAGACTCAAGGGCGGGGCTACGTGTTCCCAGAACCAATCACATCACTGTAATAAACCCTGTCTATTACATTCCTTCCTTTAAGAATAAGACCCGTCCAACATAATAAAGCAAATATCTCTACTTAAAAGAACTTCCTAAATATCTGGCAGTAACTTTTTTTTTTTTTCTTTTTAACTTTTTCACTACAAGTCCAGTCTGTTAGGGGCTCTCCGGAGCCCCTCCAGATTTCTCCGTTGTTGCCACACTGGGGGTTCAACAGTGACACGGTCTTTATCAGGTGATTGATGAACAACTTGAGATGATCGTGCTGGGCTATGCAGGTACATGCTTTTTTCTGATTCTTCCACTTCAGACCTTGCTGCACTGGCCAACTGTGGGTCACACACAACTGGATCCACTGAGGGTGGGTCTTTGTTACCAATGGACAAGCACAGCTCTGGTCCCTTAATTTCTCCATGATCTACTTGAACTGCACGTCTCCTGTCATCCTCCTGAACCTGATATGTCAAAGGACCTACTCGTTTCACCACTGTTGCTGCTCTCCATTTCTCTTGTCCTTCCCTGAAATTCCATACTCTCACTTGGTCATTCTCTTGAAACTCTCTCAGCTTGAGTCTCTCCCTGTCATGATACATTTTATGCTTGGTCTGCTGGTGTTCTATAGTCTGTGACAGATCTGGCCTTAACAAGCTAAACCGAGTATGAATCCCTCTCTTCGAAATAAGCTCAGCTGGAGAATGACCTGTGATGGAGTGAGGAGTAGCCCTGTACATGAGCAGGAAGTTTGACAGCCTGAAGTGAAATGCCAGGCTGCCCGTCTGCCTGCAGGACCTGCTTCACTAGTGCTCTTTTCAAAATCTGCACTGACCTCTCTGAATTCATTTGATCAATTGATTTTGGCCCTAGTAGCGCCAGCAAGGGCTTGTGATCGGTTATTAAAGTAAATTTATGTCCGTACAGATACTTATGGAACTTTCGCACTCCATAAATGATGGCCATTTGAATTCTCTGAATTCTCTGCCAGACTCTAACAGGCTACCGCGAGGGATAGAGCGGTGCCATGGGTGGGCCTTTCTGCACAGCTTGGCAAACCCCACAATTCAGCAGCATCTCCTCAATTTCACCATCTAACCCTGGCCACCAGAGATAGCTGCGAGCTAAGGCCTTCATTTTGCAGATACCCGGGTGTTCATGGTGCAAATCTTTCAAAATCTGTTTTCTGTAGATCTGTGGAACAATCACTCTGAACCCCCATAGGACACATCCCTGGTCTGCCAACAGTTCTTGTCTCCTGACAAAATAAGGCTTCAACTTCTCATCTGCCAGATAACTCGGCCAACCATTCATGGTATAGCTCCAAACTTTGCTTAACACTCTTGTACCTCGTCGTATGTCATATGCAGACACTGGAAGTGTTTCTATATTGGAAAAGTAGAATATGTTGGATTCCTGTGCTGTTTTGTCGGTCTCCCCTACTGGAAGTCTGGACAATGCATCCGCATTAAAGTGATCCACAGATTTTTTTTGTACTCAATTTTTTAGCTGTACGCCATTAGTATCAGCGCCCATCGCTGCATGCGTAAAGCAGCTAATCTGGGAACCGCTGATTTTGGCCCTAGTAGCGCCAGCAAGGGCTTGTGATCGGTTATTAAAGTAAATTTATGTCCGTACAGATACTTATGGAACTTTCGCACTCCATAAATGATGGCCAGCGCTTCTTTTTCTATTTGGGCATACTTCTTTTGTGCCTCTGTGCGTGAAGCAAAAGTAATCGGATGCTCCTCTCCATGGCTCATGACATGGGAAATGACTGCCCCTACTCCATAAGGGGATGTATCACAGGCCAACCTCAATGGCTTCTTTGTATCATAATGCACCAGTACTGTACTATTCAAGAGCATCTTTTTTCACAGGCTGGTGTCCAGTTCCACTTCTCTTTTCTTAACAGTGCATGTAACGGCTGCAGCATGCTGGATAAATTCTTCAGGAAACAGCCATAATAATTCAACAAGCCTAAATATGACCGTAACTCTGTGACATTTGAGGGTCTTGGAGCATTTACTATCGTTTCCACTTTTTTCTGAGTGGGATGCAGGCCATCTTGATCTACCCGATGCCCTAAATACTCTACGGTTTTCTGCAAGAATTGGCACTTAGCCATAGCGTTCCAGACTGCACTCAGCCTTTTTAAGTGTTCATCTTTTGTGCTGGCAGTTATCAGAATATCATCCATGTCAGAATGTCACCCCTTCCTGACCCTGGAGAATCGGGTCCATCACTGACTGGAATATTGATGGTGCGCTTGCAATGCCATAGGTGAGTCGATGATAGCGATACAGACCTCTGTGTGTATTTATGGTTACAGTACAATTCCTTCTCCACAGCCTCTTTCAGAGAATAGGGCACGGGGCACGCCTTAGAAAATATTGGCTGTGCACTTGGTTGCATCCTAATTGTTGAGCCTCAAAATCCTCTATAGCACCTGAATTCTCGGAAAAGACCACTAGGTAGCACCACGTGTAACTCTGTATCGCATTGATTTGCTTCATTATCAACTGTAAAAATGCTCCTCCAATCAAGTTTAAAGCTTTTGCAGGAAAACATCTTAGCACCTTAAAGATGGAAAGCTTCTGCAGATCAACTGTCCATTTTGTCCATCGTTTCATGTGCTTCTCTGTGATCTCCTCATCCCATCCTGTCCTATTTTTGCAAAGGTCTTTTAGCAGCAGTTTCACTAACAGTACAAAGGGTGCCAAAAATCCAAGAGGGTCGTATACAGAGCCAACTACTGACAAGATACCTCTTCTTGTAGGAGGTTTGTTTTGCACATTAATCTTAAACGTGAATGTGTCATCTTCAGTACACTAAGCCGCCCCTAAAGCTTGTACAGTAGTTAACTCATTGTCCAAATCTAAATTCTTCATTTCTAAGGCTTGTACATCCTCAGGAATAAATGACAGAAAAACTCTCGAATTGCCCATCGACTTCATCAAATTAAATCCACCCTTGCTACAGAGAACTTTCAGGTCCCTGGCCAGTGTGACTGCTTCTTGTTCTGTCTCCACTGAAATTAAACAGTCATCCACATAAAAACTATTTAGGAGTGTCTGAGCTGCCTTATCTGTTATTTTATCTTGTCGATCCTCCACTATTCGTCAAAGAGTGAAAAATGACAAAGGTGTCATTGAATATGTATTACAGTTAAATGGCAAGCAGAATATAGGCTCAGTATACAATGGGTTTATACAGACAATTCCAGACGTCATGTAAAACGTTAAAACCATACTTGAAAATGTTTCTAGACCTAAACTACAGTTGGACCCCCATCTCTGCTGCTTGCAGTATCTCTTTCCGTAGCTGCTCACGTATACTTTGTCTTTCAAAGCGTGCAGTGTCTGTGGGTGTAACATATGTATGCAACAGATGTAGGGATGGTGCCCAGTCAGGGTCAGTAATAAGATGGTTGTCCTGCAAGCAAATGGTAGGTTTTTAAATGAATGTGTTCTTAAACGAACATGACACAAATGTAAATGTATATATATATATATATATATATGACCACTCATTTACTGCGCAAGCTGGAGCCCGGCCCAAGCCCATGTAAAATGATAAAAATCAAGCCCGAACCCGACCGAACCCGGGCAGAGATCTTCAGATCTACATTACAGTTTGCCATTCACTTTAAAAAGCATTCATTCTGTAACACTAGTTTAACACGAACAGATTAACCCGTTTCTGCTACCCTCCGTAGTGAGGCTAGCTTACTAGCATGAGCTAACCAATGTGAAATACCAAATTTAGAGTACAAAAAAATGCATATCCAGCAATATTACTCAAACAAAAAACAACTTACTTGCCTTTATGAAAATGCAAAGAGTAAACACGCATGAAGGGAGATATCGTATTGAACGTGATCTCCTTGCGTCTCACCGCTGCGACCCAGGCCATCCGACGCCTCTTCGTTACCTCCGCAATCTGCCGTCCATATCCTCTTTTCCAAGTGGGAATCCGAAAAAAATCGTATGTTGTGGTCCACCATTCTGCATTGTGATTTAGTATGACAGCCTTTCACACAGCACGAGTATCCCATCTTACGAAGGATAACGGCGGACGCAAACGCTTGCTCTTGAGTTATATACCTCCAAAATGGCGATTCAACCCACAATACACTGCGACTATAACGAGTATGACGTCGACTGTCAAAGACCGATTGCACATTACAAATAAACAGTCCCTCCTTTAAACATTTCTATAATACCATACATCACAAAAGAAACAATATCATATTCTTTTACTTATACTATGGTTCTAACATGCGCTCTATTTTACAATAAATGCAAACCTATAACTCCCCTTTCATTTAACTTTTTTTCCTTATTTATAAAAAGACAGCTTTTTATACACAGTTTTACACCAAGTACTATCTTGTTCAACTCACCGCTCTCTTTTCCCTTTAAAAACACTTCTTCACAGAGGACTCGACATTATTGGCATAAAAGGTCTGCCCTTCTCTCTATATAAAATTAGCTAAAACCTATATTTACAACACCAGGTTGTCTGTGATAATTCATACCTTTCCATGCCAGCTTAATGTTTAGGTTAGTGGGCATCACAGATAGATTAGCACTGGAAACTTCTTTACTGCCCGGAGAAGCTGTCAGCTTTGTTTTTAGAGGGAAAAAGCTGTCAATGTTTGAATCTAGAAAATTATTCTAGCTGCAGTATGGATTTGCTGGTGCGTGTAGCTCCCAGGGTTCTGAAAGCACGACGTTTTGGGGAAGCATGTGATTCAGCAGCTACCAGTGGGCTTCGTGCAGCAGAGATTTCGTGGCATTCAGCAGAGTTGATAAAAGAGGGGCGTTAAAAGAAGCCCGTATGCGGCAGGCAAAGGAGTAATGTTTGCTATCAGGTGATTGCGGCGATTAATCGGTGCGGTAGTGAAAAGGAGTAAAGAGAAGGACGAGTACGGATAAGGAAAGAATGAAATAGTTGTTTTAAGATGCCGACTCAGGCGTTTGGTGAATGTTTGGTCTGGGGGGGGGGTGCTGATTGGATGGTGGGACTGCAGTGTCAGTCAGATAAAAAAACCAGTAGGATCCAATGCGACTAACCGGCATGTAGCTCCGTGAAGTACGAAAGGGCTGTTCCTAGCAGCTTCTTTCGCTTACGGCCACGCCACCCTCAATACGCCCGATCTTGGAAGCTAAGCAGAGTCGGGTCTGGTAAGTACTTGGATGGGAGACCGTCTGGGAATACCAGGTGCTGTAAACTTTAAACTTTTCGCACCTTTACTTTATCCAGGGGGCGCTCCATTTCACAATAAATGTAAATCTATAACTCCCCTTTCATTTTACAACGTTTTTCTTATTGAGTCATTCTTGTTCAACTCACCGCTTTATTTTCCCTTTAAAAACCACTCCTTCACAGACGACTCGGTGTTATTGGTATGGAAAGGTAGGCTACGAATTATTCCAGACAACCAGGTGTTTTAAATGTAGCTTTTAGCGAGTTTTGTAGAGAGAAGAGCACACCTTGTTATACCAATAATGTCGAGTTACAATTATGTATTACAAGTAAGTGATTTTGGCTGGATTTTTTTTTACTTGTAGACGTTTTTATTGAAATTTTCTAAACTGGCAGACTATAGCAGCCGTAACTCAGACGGGCTGGCCGAGGGGGTGTGGCAGGGTAAGGCTGCAACATCTATGACAAAGTTCTCCTCTTGGGAAGCAATTTGCAGGAAACTTGGTCATTTGTAATTCTAATTCTGTTTGACACCGGGTATTTTGTGTGATTGTGACATCTCACAATGACCAAAATGCAAAGTTATTTAATCCATATTACTTTTTTATTCTCTATATTTAAAAAACAATATCATCCAGAATTGCATTAGACATGTAAAAAAACGCACAGACATGGTGTGCAAAAGAAAAAATAATAAATAAAACATTAGGGTAATGGTGTTCAAAGATGTGCAAAGATTTACCCAGCTCACCAACTATGTTTCAATTAAGAGACATATATGAAGTTCATAGGAGCTGAACAGGAAGTAAATGTGCTGCTTGTGTACAGAGAAAAACAGGACCGAAAAGGCCCCAATGGTACTAGGCAAACGTGCTGGCAGAAGATGAAAGGCCCCATATGATCAACCATCGTACCATAAAATCAAGCAGGGCCCCATCAGCATAAACACCCATCAAACTTTATTAGAGGGATATTTGAATGTCAGACACGTTTTTCCAAAGCAACCTTATATTTGCTTTTCAGTAGGTATTTTCATCTTCAGCCACCTTCATTCCTAGCAGTTACATCTGGTTATGGGTGAAACAAGCGTCTGAAAACCCACAGCGGCGAGGGTACTGTGGATGGCTGCTTGGCGTGAGTCTGTTTGAGCTTAGTGTGGGAAACCTGGCCCACCACAAATGGAAAACGGATCCACAAAATATGTGAATATATGAGTTTTTCCCAGTACCCAATAGCACATTTGGGTAAATTGCTGAAAATACTCAGGTCAAATACCTTTCTCTAGGGTACTACAGCACTTACCCTAAGTTAACTTGCATTTTTCAAGGTTTTTAAAAGAACAAATAACAATTTTAAGAACCAATTCATGCAAAAAGCAGCTTCCGGTAAGCAGGGGGGAGATGCTAACCAAAGCTCTCTCACCTCAATCTGACCTGGTTACCTGCTAAAGGGGAGTGTTTTGCTCATTAATGGAGCCATTGCTAATGCATCTCTCCCAGTTTTACACTGCTTATTAACTAGCCATAAATCAGGGTTGGGCAATGCAACATAAGCAGTTTAAAGCTAAACGGAGCCAGCGAAATGAAAATAGTGTTTGCAAAAGCATGTTTGCGGAATATCATCAATATTCATGTAAATATTCATATATTAAAAAGAACATAGAGCAATGAAACCTTAGCTTTGAAAGGATGAAAAAAAACAATATAATGACATCCAATGCCATCAATATTTTTCAGTGTTTTGTTGCACCAAAGGCAAGGTCAATGCAGTGTACTCCCATTGTGAATTTTCTAACTGTTATTCAGTCAATATAGGATATTATTTGCTAATTAGTATTGGTCAATATGGAATTCCATTTCAAAGGAATTAGCAGTTAGGTGAAGTTAGTCAAAACTTTGAGATCTTGCAAGTTCATGATTTTCTAAAATGTAGATAGGCCTCATCCTCAGCAGCAGTGGAAGGTGAGAAGATGAGAAGGATTTGGGCATTTTATTTATTCATGTTTATTTTATTGGTGTTGACTCCTATGTCTCCTGTAGTGTAACAGTCTCAGCCTTTTGTTCATCTCTGGATACAGCAGTAACCACATGGAGACCACATATGAGCAGAAATTCACAAATCCTGCATGTAACTTGTGACTTTTCAGGATCATGGCAGTGATTCATAAATACATCCTGTGGCCACAGATGTGGGGGGAACGCAAATCAAAATCAAGCCTATATTTGCGTAATAGTATAAAAGATTATATGAAATGGACTTGACTGCTGCCAAGCCTGGCTTGGGATTTTGGTGTTCATTTGCAGTTGGAATATACTTGATTTTGAGAAAATGAGGAAAAGCAGAGGATGTAAAATGTCAAACTAAATAAACTGTAGATTTATCATTGCTCTTAGCGAATGTTTTCCAGACAGGTCTGAGAGGGTGATCATAAACTAACCCTCTGTCTCTTCTGTAAAAGCATGTTTTACTTGTTGTTTTGGGGGTAGTGCCTGTCAGCTCAAACCTCTCCACCAGCAGCAGAATGTGATGTGGCCTGTTCCCCTGACACTCCTCCTCCTGTAACCAAGTTACTGTGGTCTGTCATCTGACCTTCTGAGAACGACTTGTCTCCCGCCTCCTCACTTGTGTGGGTGGAGCCACTGGTGTTGCCATGGGGATGGAGGTCGGTTGCCGCTGGCTCGGGTAGCGTGGTCTGGGGACTCCCTGACATATCTTCTGCCATCTGCCTGTGTGCCTCTGCGCTTATAGACACCACCTTGGCTGACTCCTGCCCTTCGTCCTCCGACAGAAGCTCCTCACCGCTCACGGCATTCTCTATCTCCTTTATGGCGCTCTCTATAGCAGCGTCCTGTGGGGATCCTTGTACATGCCCCTCTGATTTCTTCACTTCTTCCTGCTGAGGTTCTGCTTTCGACGGACCGGGCCGTGTCTCCTGAGGCGAAGAGGCGATGGCCTTCTCCAGGCTGCCTTCCGGCTGGCCGGTCCCATTGGTCAGGGGGACTTCTTTGTCTTGATGGGGCCCTGATGAGGCGGGGACAGTGTTGTCGCCATCCTGGCCCTCCTCTGAAATGTCACAAACCCCTGGAACCTCCAAGCAGGACTCATGGGGTAACACTTGAGTCCCATCCAGCTGAATCATGGATACCACTTGCTTTCTTCTTTTCTGCGGCTCACTGCCATCCGTGCGGTCCTTGTCATTGCCATACTGACTACCCCAGTCAATGGGGGTGCTGTCCGCTAATAGAAGCAGATTGGGGTCACTGTTGGCCAGGACGATACTGTCCCGGTACAAATTATGTCTCCTCTGGACAGCTGCCTCTTTCACAGCTGCACGTACAAAAAGAGAGTATGTTAATTACACAGCTATCACACTAAGGAAAGTGTGAGTGTGTTAATCACACAGCTTATAACAACACAGAATGTGTGACTTTTAATCACACAGCCTATCACAATCACACAGCCTATCCCAGCAGAGAAAGTGTTTTCTAATCATACTGCCTATCACATCAAAGTGAGTACATTAATCACACAGCCTATCACAATACAGAATAAGTGGGTGTTTTAATCACACAGCCTATCACATCACAGAAAGTGTGTTTTAATCATGCGGTGAGATGACGTAGGTCAGTTACACAACAAAGTTACAAATGGAAGAAAGGTTATTGACCAGTATAGGACCTCCTACTCCTGCCGAATGGAGTATGAAGGAGTACTATTGAAATGCACAAAACTAGGCATTAAGCCTTAGTCCCAGACAGCCCTGGTCTTACAGGCTTTGTTCTGCACTATTATCATGAGGTGTGTAAGGTGCAAAACAAATTAATCAGCAGTATGGGAAGGAGCTGTTGCCCTTAAAAGACTAGAATTCAGACTCACCCATCATGATGTCCTTCATGATGGACTGGAGAACCACCTCCTCAAAGATGTTCTCAACCAAGATGAAGCGTGAGAAGTCCTCAAAGATCAGGTCCTTGAATTTAGGCAGCTCCTGGAGTAGGATAACGAAATCAGTCAGAACTAAGATGATGCTGTATCTTGGGAGAGCGTGATGGGAAAGTCGGGGCTCTTTGGCATGAAAAAGCATGAGACTCACGGGGGCGACAGTTGGGGTCAGCTGCTTCAGCATGTATGGGATGAAGATCTGCAGAAGAGCTTCTCTGAAGAACTTCTTGCGGACTGTGCTGCTGTCATAGTCATATTTCTAATGCAAGAGAGCAGGGGCTTAATTCAGAAACCTTGTTTGTCTAAACATCTCTAGATATTCACCTCATCAGAGCTCATTCCATTTACTAGACATAAACTGAAGCAATTGACTGTGCAATACTTCAGGAGCAGAGATCTGCTGGTTTTCTGGTGTCCATGAGAACCCACAGTACAGCTTCATAGTCTAATGTGTGCTTCTACACAGCCAATCTAGCATTTGGTTTTACTAGTGAAGCAGTCATACCTTGATGACCCGGTCCTGACAGCGCTGGATGGTCTTGCAGAGATCCTCCCCGCCTTGGCCTTCCATACTCTGGTGCAGAAGTTGCTCGAAGGTGTACACAGCATTGTCCATTTGCTGCAGAAACATACGGGGTGAGACAAAGGGCCAGGTGAGAGGTAAAGGTATCCAATGATCTATCTGCTTTATCATAAACTGCCACAAGGGGGCACCATGGCTTTTGGATTCAAGGGTGTAGTGTGGCCAAAACTCATGCCTTGTCGAGTAATTATCTTGCACATCATTCTCCCCTCTCACCTACAACATCACACACACACACACACACACACACACACACACACACACACACACACACACACACACACACACACACACACACACCCCGCGGAATGGCTCAATTCTCCAAAGCAAACCTGTGTGTGCAATGTCTCCCTTCAATTGCTTATAAGTACATGTTTGGGCCAATTCATCCTCAGTTTGAAGTGAAACACGCTTAGCTCACTTTATTCCGCTCAAACTTCAAAGCAAGAAAAAAGTGGGCCAGTTTCTGCTGACGGAGCGAGCAGCCACTTCTCGCTCCCCAATCACAACGGCATCAGTTCCCTCCCTGATACACAAAACAGCGAGTCACGGAGACCACATTAAAGGCACGGGGACAGTTTCCATGTCATGGCACGTTCTGAGGATGCTATTTAAAAGGATGTATCTACTTTTGTTATCAAAATATAATCAGGATTTTTTTTTTGTACCACATAAGACAGCATTTCCAGGCCAAAAACGCTCTGGGCAGAATTTTCGGTCTGCTATTTCATGGCTTTTCTATGATGTCACAAAAATTCAGACAAACAAGAAGTAAGACATGCCTGTCACGGATACGTCTTTTGGGAGGCCGCATGAAGGGCACACATCTCACCTCTCTCATGAGGATCTGTGCCCTCTGGACGAAGACGGACGTGCTGGACACATCAAAGCGCTGCTGGAGACCCTCCAGATGCAGATTTTCCACCTTCTCATAGCAGCTCTGCATCTTCACTGGGTGGAATGCCAGCATAGAGATCCTCTCCATTTGCTAGAGACCAAAGGTCAGCGAGTGACATGGAGGTAGTGAAACTGGGATAAAGGCAGTAAGACTGGGACTTGTGAGGCGGTGAGACATTTATGAAAGTGGGGAGACTTGGACAGAGATCATAAACACAAGGAATTACATAATGAGAGTTCTTCTCTACTTCTCTTGCTGCTTTGAAGACTGGAACACTGATGAGTGATGTGTAATCCCACATCACACCACAAGAGGGTAGCATTCAGCTTATTAAAGTAACATGATTAATGTAGTGACTGCAGTGGCTCCCCACATTACAAACATGAGCCTGCAGATCCCCGGGGAACAGCCACAGTTCCGGTCAGGAGTGGCCAGGCCCTCACCTCGCCCAGCTTTTCTTTGCTGCCACCATTGAGTGTGTTCTTGCTCATTTCCACCAGTTCACGGAAGAACACTTCCCGGACTTCAGAGAAGCCGCGGCTGGTGGGCTCCATCAGGGCTTCCAGGATAGAGTTGATGTAGGGCTGGATGCTGGCCTTCAGGAGCTTCTCGGCCTTGGGCATGACTAGGGCTGAGGGAGCATCAGAGGCTGGTCAGATGGTCTCACAATAGCATTTGGGGATTGAACATCACAAGGCACATAAACCCATGAACACACCATCACATACGCATCGATGTACTCACGCTGTCACAGACTAATGTCTAGCTGCTTGGCTTTGAACTGCATGAGGAATCCAGAGCACATGGAGGAACCTGCTTCAAGCAGTAAGCTAAACCTCTGTGCCTGTGATCAGAAGGTTGCCAGTTCAAACCCAGCTACAGCAAAATACTCATGCGTCCAAGGCAGGGGTGTTTCTAGCCATTGAAAAAAATCAGGGGCTAAGTCAAGTGCACCCATGGCTTGACTTTTTGTTGAAGGAAGACTGGTGTTGGGGGTAAAATACTCGGGGCTATAGCCCTGAGTGATCAGATCTAACGGTGCCCCCAGTCCAAAGACCCTTGATCAAGGCCCTTAATCCTCCAGCTCTATGAGTGCTATAGGTGGCTGGCCCTTTGCTGCGACCCCCTAACTTGCTGTGTGTGTCTCAGGGAGAGCCGGATGGGGTAAGGAGGGTATAAATAAAAAATCACTATTATCCACTGCTGGCCTTGGTGTGTTTGGCAAGGATACACAGTGATACTTTCCCACCAGTACAAGCCATCAGACAGGTTCCAGTGTCTGGTGTTTATTCCCAGTGTTATTTCCATGTACACAAGTGTTTTTGGAATGCCGAAATTCCACTCTCCTGTGGCATCACGAGAACAAAACTGGCACGAGGTGTCCGAGAGCAAGATGCCACAGGGCATGTAAAGCAGTGAAAGCTTCAGCTGATAGCATGACAATGATGGTCCTTTGAGGATGATCTGAATTCCATTTGAAATTATTCTAATCAGATGGTTGAAGTTAAAATTGTGCATTGTGGGTAAGCTTGTGAAAACAGCAGATCGATGGTACATTTCATGGTTGGAGTCACAGGGGAACCACACCTGGCCCATTAAGACATAAACCTGGCACTTGAGGGAGCTGGGTGCAGGCAGGTGAAACTGTAGTACAATTCAACTCATTTCAATTCAATTTTATTTCTATAGTGTATTTTCACAACAAATGCTTGACACTGACCCCGCCCAAAGCCCCTAGTGAGTAAGCCCGGAAGCAACAGTGCCAAGGAAAATCTCCTTGAGAAACCTTGGGATGAACCAGACTCAGAGGGGGAGCCCATCCTTCAGGGGCTGGCAGAGGAAGTCAAATGAGCAAGATTGCAAAGATCCAATTCGTACCGTCCCATCCAACCAACTGTAAACAACTCACTTAAGATCAAGATAGTTGGTGGGGCTTTTTATGTTCTTTCCAAGATTCAATTATCTCCATGATTGATGTCTAAGAACTTCCCTCTCAAAACATGGTTGAAGCTACACTTAAGTTTCAAGAGTCATATTCATACTGGTATTCATATTGATCAAGCATGGACGATATCTCCTTAGGGCGCTTACTGCTGATCTTGTTGGTGACGTGCTCCTTGGAGGTTATGATCTGGTCCATATCTGTGCGTATGGAGGCCTCCAAAAGGGGGCGACTGGCCTCACACTTCTGTACCACTGCCTCGTACTGCGCCCGTACCTGGCCCTGGACCATGCTGTACACAGCGTCAGAGATCTAGGGTGGGGGGGGGGGAGAGAAGCAAGCAGGGTTCAGGCAGAGGAATTATGGGTCAAGCAAATGAGCAGGCTTGGGTGGCGAAAGAACCGGGGTGGGGCGAGGGTCATGCCAACCTGCACTGACGTCCACAGCGATCTGCATGTCTTACACTTTAAAAGGGGAATTTCATGCATGTTCTATACCATGGTCACCGTTATGTGCAGCACACCTCACAAACACCAATCTGCATTTTTCAGTAAAATATCACCCCTCCAGCATCATCAGCACTTCTATGTTTAAATTTTACGTAAAATTAAATCTGCAGGATTTTCACACAGCAGCAAAAATTTCGTTGACATCCTCATTTCATAAGTGTGTTCTGTTGAACCTTTCATGTGTTCTAATGCTCGATTTCCTATAAGACCTTGGTGCTGCGTAAGGCATAGAGGAGGCTAGACCGGAACAGCACACCAGCAGTATTTGACGTTGATTCCAGCTGCTCTTCAGTACCCACCAACCCATGTTGTAGGACCTTCTCGGTTTATGTGTCGGACCTCTAACTCACCAGCATCCAGTTCCTCTGCTTCTCGAATGGTTTTCCCTTCAGTCGGGCAGCAATGGGCTCTCTCAGCTCTGGGACAAGGGTCTCCATAACCAGGTTTGCCAGGATCTACCAGGACATACAGACACAAACACCCCAACTTTAAGAATGAGTAGTACACCCAATGGTAATTGTGTCATCTGTCCTGCTGGGGGACAAACACTGACACACCGCTCGAGCCACCAGAGGGTACATCTGCTGTAGCTGCTTTCCTGACAGATTTTGATTTAATTTCCTTTGTAGCATACAGAAGTGTAAAAAACTGTACCTTTCAGTCATAAACATAAGTATTTCCCCGGTAGTGGATATCAAGGTAGCCGCATACTTCCAGTGCAGGGGATTGCTTTATTCTATGTACTAGTTTATTCAAGGTATTCCGGTTAAAAGAAAAATCGCATTTAGGCATGCTCTATGCGAATTCCTGGCATTGTTTAATGTCAGGTGCCATGTGGCGGCCTGGCATCTGGTCCAGGGTGCCGTCTGCCCTGTTCCATGCTGCGGGGACTGACACGAAGCTCACCGGGATCCTTCACTGGATGCGTGGCTAAGGGAGACTGGTGGCCATGCAGGAGCTCTGTCTTTGATCGTTCAGGGAATTCAACGTACATCGAAACCTCACCGAAAGTCAGCCTGGGCCGGTATGCTGCGGAACCGGAAAACTCACGGTTCAGCCCAACTCAGGGAAAGACATGGGGAGCGGAGCCATACGACAGAAACCTGGCTGATCCAAGGAGGGAGACAGAAAGACGAGAGCAGCAATAAAAGCCCTTCACACATAAGCGGTGAATTTATTAGGCTACATCTCCCAAAGCGTCTCCCTCTGCACGGTTCCAGAG
Source organism: Mormyrus hasselquistii (assembly GCA_026779605.1). Classification (NCBI taxonomy): domain Eukaryota; kingdom Metazoa; phylum Chordata; class Actinopteri; order Osteoglossiformes; family Mormyridae; genus Mormyrus; species Mormyrus hasselquistii. Next base: position 4,546,086 of record JAODKE010000043.1, read on the forward strand.
CTAAAAGCTTAGAGTGCCACCTGGTGTTTCATAGACGGTTTTTACAGTCCCACAATCCAGAGGCATGACACATGGTACGTGACCACGCCTGGACAGGTGTGGCAGGCGCCTGAAGGCTCAAGCTCATGGCATCAGCCCGTGCCAGCCAAACGGTATGTCACATCTCCAACGGCTGTTTCCAACCACGGCCTGCTGCAGGGCTGCGCATATTCCCAGTGACTGTGCAGGTAGACTGACGCAGCAGAGGCCTGCAGTGCTCATGGCCAGTGAACTGTAATGAGAGCTAAGTCAGCACTGCCAAATGCCGACCTGCCAGATTCCAGGGTTTGTTTACAGTGGCACACGTAAACATGCCCAAGATTCCGAGACAACACGGGTAAGTGGGCCGTTCTTTGCCAACTGCAGAATATTTGCCACTGGAAGATGAGCAGGTAGAGGCCACAAAATCTGTACTAAAAATGGATGGTGGAAGTTAGGCGATATATCCAAGTTAATTTAAACTGCCTAAAAAGCCAAGATCATCAGTCCTGCTAACAGCTACTCATTAATAGTCCCTGGTTAATTTTTCCACAGACAAAGCCTCCTTAGCTAGAAGCCTTGGCAAAGTCCAGTGGGCCGAGGCGATCCTAAACGTGCTGAGTGTGACTCCGCGAGATGTGTGGGACAGCCTCACATGCCCTGTACTTCAGCACTCGGTGAACGTGGACCAGTGTTAACAGTGGGAGGGGACGGGCCGCTAGCAGCGTGGCGATGCCCGGCAGGCCCATGATAAACATACAGGGTCTTTGTGCAGCTAAACAAAGGTAATAAAACAGAAAGAGGACAGGCAGCGGCACTGCGGCTACGCTCTAGTGAAAATGACATTAAAAGAGGAAAAAGGTGAGCAGCTGATGAAGCTGTAAATCTACACTGTTTGCTGTCCCTCAATACAAATGCACACACAAGCACAAAGACACACACACGCACACAAACACAAAGCCACACACACGCAGTCCCCATAAACATATCTTTGTAGGGACTCTCCATTCATTTCTATGGGCATAACCCTAACCCCAAAAATGACGACCTTAACCCCCACCCAGCACTAACCTAAGTAATCAAACAAAATACAAGACTTTTGGTATTTTTAGTTTTTTGACTGCAGCCACAGATTCTTATAAAACTGAGGTTATCCTTGTGGGGACCCAAAAAACTGTCCCCACAACGTAAAATAACACACACATCACATTGTGGGGGCATTTGAACAACTAACAGCAACAGGCTGCAGAGCCATGTCCAGAAGGGTGGGGGCGGGTTCAGAATCACTTCAATATTTAGATGTATCATCCATATTTACTGAGACATTAATGCAGTAACGCAGCTGTCTGGTGGGACTAGGGCGTCCTCATGCTGAACTATGCAGAAACAGTCAAAGACAGTAATGAGAAATATCAGGATGCTGCTGGACGTAATTCACGTCATTTTCCTGAGCTGATATCCAGAGCAACCGCACAGGTATTTTCAGCTCTCAGCCTTGTTATGCTTCCTATTCAAAGGTACAATGGCCCCACAAGGGCAGGTGTGTATCCTCTTGTCTGCTGCCCTGCCTTTCATGAGGCTCACAGATATTTTTAAAAACTTTAATTCAAATCTTAAGTCATCTTTAAACTTAAATAAACAAACTGTCTTGTACTTCCCATGACATATTCACATACTGCGTCAGAAACATGCTAGTTCACCTGAGATTGGAGGTAGGGGGGACTGAGCTCCACCTGTAGCAGCTGGGTGTGGGACAGAGAGCTCAGATGGAGTCACTGCTCCTGGGTCCACAGCACCATCAGAGGCCAACAAGCCATGGGGCTTATAGACAATACTGGAAAAAATCGCCCCATGACAGGCGGAGCAGAAGAAGATATATCTGTCATGATCCGCCCCGTCCGATCCTCCTGTGTGCCACGCCCACCTCGTTACTTCGTGTTCCTGCCCCGATTGTGATCACCTGTGTCCTGTTAATCCCTGCCTAGCTTTTGTATTTAGTCTGCGTCTTTCCCAAGTACGTCAGATCCGTCATTGTAGTGTCAATGCTTGTTCGTGGATGTCTGCGCTGTTCCTCAAAATAAACCCCGTTTCCCTGTCCATCCGGCTCTGCTCGCCCACTTGCCCGCTCGCTCGCCTGCCGAACGTGACAATATCAAAGCAGTGGGTAAATTCACACAGCCTAAACACAAAACCAGCTTTTATGGAAAGTTTATCAAGGCATGTGCTGTAAAATGAGACGCCACTGAATCACTAGATGTCCTCCTGAACATGAAATGCCTTCTTTGTGAAGCTCAGTTCAAGGTTACCTTTTTGAGAAAGATGTTTATCATGATTCCTGTCGTGGTGCCATTGTTGTTCACCCCTATCTAACAGGATCGGACCCCCTATCACAACACCACCCTGAGGAAAAAAAGTGGGGGGAATCCCAGCCTTGGATGGAAGACAGACAAAGCAGGAGCCCATGAGGACTTAGAGTGTCATTAGGCGGCTGCCTTGAGCCACACCTGGCCAGGTAAACACTCCTCTCCACCTGGCCTCTCAGGATGCTACAATGGAGCCTCATACTAATATTGGAGACATCTGCTCTGATATCCCATCAGCCCCTGCACCCCCACAGCCAGCATCAGTACCGACAGAAGGTTCCCTAACAAGCTTCGAGTTTTATTTGTCATATGCACAAACACACACTGAACATCTGCGCAGTGAAACGCCTTTCCACCTGCTTCCAGGATTATGCTTGAAAGGAAATGCATAGCATAAAGGAAAAAAATGGAATGGAAAATGTTGAGCATAAATAAGATTACAATAACAATAATTCAAGGTGGCGAGGGTACAGTATTTGCAGATGTAAATGGAGATGTATAAACGGCAGGCCGGGTAAAGTAAAGTGACGTGTCAGTTGTTAGAGTCCTCGTTCAGTATAGGGACAGCCTGAGGGCAACGATCCCAAAGTTAAACTGCGCGTACGTGTCAGAGTGTGTGCACACGTGCAGCACAATGCCCACTTTACAAACTAGCTCCAAAATAAGGAGGTAGGGTTACCCAGTTAGGAATAGGATACTTGCTTTTGGGATGGAATACTTGACTTCTAGTCTTACAAAAAGCAGCAAAACAACTTCCTTATTTGAGTGACAGTGCAGGGCAACAGAGGAGAAGCCTCCCCATGTGAAACTGGCCTTTTTAAAAATAGGCTGTTAAAGTGTTTTTTTTTTTTTTAATACAGTGATTCAGATGTTTTCAGTTACACTAAAAATAGCTGATGACTGGTAATCGTCATATTTAGACAAGTTAGCAATTGTTAATTTTGACATAATCAATGCAGATTGGATAGGCCCAGAAACAGAGTAGAGGTTCTTCATCTTTTTCTTCTACATCAGAATAATAAAAATGAAATATGCATTATTTTACTTTATAGCAGAACCAGCATATTCACAGGTACCCCCATGAACCTCCGGATGCTAGTCGCTAAAACGCTTTTCAGTCGCCGAATCACTCGCCTGCTCACACGCTGACCCACCTGCTGAGGCGTCCCGCACATCATCTCCCACGTGCTGTACTGGTTGTGCGCCTGCCGGTACAGCCGCACGGAGTCCGTGAAGGCTGGCGTCTGCACCTTGCACTCCTCCGATAGGCCTGTGCAGATGGAGAAGATCACCGATAACGTTAGAGGGGTCATTCAAGACCCTACACACAGAGTAATTAAACCCTAAACTGCTAGGGCCATTTCCATGGCACAACAGTTACAGGTCATTAACATCTTTGTTGTGAGTGCTCTCCATACAGCCTGTCCATTCTCTCCGGGGGCTGTTCTGACTCTGAGCACCCTGCTGTGAGCTACAGGAGGGACTGTTTTTATTGGCAAACTTTCACTGCCCCACTGGAATTCCTGTAGATTTATCGACACCAGAAAAAAAAACGGTTCTGGGACCATTGATCCACGTTTTGATCTTCAAGAATCCACCTGGCTTAATATATCACAAATAATCATATTTATTAATCTAATTAATTAATTTAATTAATCTGAATGAATTTCAAAAAGCACAAGCTAATCTCCTGTAAAATTTCTGAAGGGAATTGTAAAATCAGAGGACAAATAATTTCATGTTAAAAGTTTACAGAAAATAATGGTGTGAAAAAACCAAAGGTCAGAGGAGAATGGGCAGACCTGTTATCGGCAGCTGAAAGGGCACAGGTGCAAAAGTAACTGGCAAAATATCAGCCCAGTACAGCAGTAGAATGCAAAAGGCATCTCTGAACACACAACTCATCAACCAAGGGGCTCTGTGGTAGATCCTACACAGTATCGGCTGGTCTAAAGTTTAAGCATAGTGTATAAATAGCAGGCATAAGTCTGAAATATATACAGATGCTCCTCTACTTATGAACTTTCAACTTACGAACTTTCAGACATACGAACGAAGAGGACTGTCCTAATTGTGTTCATTGGGCTCCCGTTTCCTGTCCGCAATATAATTTTTTTTTTTTCTGCCCGCCAATTCCAGGTAGTCCGACTTCTGGCCGCTACTCCCGCCACGCAGCAGTGTAGCGCACGTACTCCCAGCATCCTAGTTCTTTGTATTTGCGTATACCCCTAAAATGATGTTGAATAACGTCGAAGAACATTTCAAGTTATGAACGGCCGTTCGGAGCGTATCTCATTTGTAAGTAGAGGAGTGTGTGCATATATCATATACACGTACATTCACATTCCAAAGTAAATTGCTCAGTAACACACGAGGGAAATGGCGAGTTTTGAATTCGAATGCCAGACATGTCTCAGTCATCCAAAAAGGAAGTGATAATATTTGCCATGGAAACGTCAACACAGAAAACAAACACTAACTAGCAGGAGATCCTTCAGACTCAAGCTAAGGCAAATCTGGGGGAGGAGTAGACGGGTGGCATCCAAGTATAAAAAAAACAGAAGGGGTCAAGAATGCATGTGCTTCACTGTCAAATTCAAGGTCCCAGACAGAAACCAGCTGGGTACCAATATAGATCAGTTCAAAAAGTTAAACCACATTTAATGTTAAAATTTCTTGGCTCAAAAATTCATTACAGAGAGTGCAAGACATAATTCAGTGAAATATTACAACATACATCAAAGTCTTTTTGCAACTTTTCCCGGTGTTTTCCAATTGTTTTTATAAGCATGGTTTACAGAGGCACATAGCTCAGGGTCCCTGCATTCCAACACGGGCCCTTAACTGAAAGATGCTGAATATGACTTACGTCCGCAACTGGATACTCGCATTCAAGAAGCTTAACAGACCCAAGTGGAAGGCAGGGTATAAACACCAAAACAGAGTTACATCAACAGAAGGCAGCACTGAAAGACCCAAACAGCCCCTAAACAGCCCCCCCAAACACCTAAATGGGGCCACCACACCCTGCATTTTCTGGGCTTTGACAAAAAGAAGTGATCTAGTGTTTTGGAGTTTTGTATGTGTGTACGCCTATATTTAGGTTTCACTAAATGAATACTGCAAAAATATCCTCACAACCTATAGAATCTTAAATTTAGGAGATCACAATAAGGCTTTCTTTAACTGCCTTTTATACAAAAGTCCAACAGGAATGTGATCATGGATAGCATAAAAATGTGGAGTGAAGGGAAATTGCCATAAATTCAGGAATGCTAACATGTGTTTGTATGTGTGTTTTGTTTATATTACATTGTGAGGAACAAATGGCCCCCACAATACAATGAAAACATGCTGTGCATTTAGGAGAGTGTGTGTGTGTGTGTGTGTGTATGTATGTGTGTGTGTGAGCATGCAATCGTGTGTGTAATGCGTGCATGTGTGTGTGTATGTACGTATGTGTATGCACATACGCGTGTGTGTGGGAACAAGTACTGCGAATGTTGATTCATTTCTAGAGGAAAAAGACAGGAAGTGAGCAGTGGGAACGGCAGGAAACAGGACGGACACGTATCAGCAATGAAAACGCCGCAGGAGGAGAATTCAGGTTGCGCTTAATCGCCAAAGAAATCCTGTTGTTCTAGAAGATAACGTCTGTGCTGTACCAAACATTGATTTTCATTTATTTAATTTTGCAGATGCTTTTGTCGTACAAGTGAGGAAAACAGCTCATTACAAACACGTTCTCTGCCCTCGCTTGCAGCTGTTGTACACATACTGGGCTTGGAATGGCATGAAGACTTGACGAACTGAACACCACAATTAATATTTAACTGAAAACTATGTGATGTGTAGCAAGCAAAATAACCGGTGACCGGTTACAAACATATTAACGATTTAGCCCTTAAGGCATTAATAGCAAAAGCCTGTTTTTTTTTTTATTAACAGAATCATTGTTCCTCTCCTCAACTTAAAATGATCCTAATATTCCGTAATTTCAATGGATGCATTAGGAAGCAACGGCTTCATTAAGAGTGACTCATCTTCCAAAGAGTTGTGTAACACTTAAACACGTTCGGTGGGAGTGAAACTCTTCTGATTGTCCTCTGATCCACAGTCATACCTTTCTTGTTAACACTCGGGAGGAGTTAAAGTCGCAGTGTGTGTTATTGCGAGTGTAAATATAACCTTCGCAAATGCTCCCCTTCCCCTTCATTACTCACCACAAAATAAATGTTCAGAGCACCAGGTAGCTGGGTGGCTAAGGCGAGGCCTGGCTGTTATTCCCTGAAGCGAGGTGTTAACCTCAATTGCTCCGGCAAAAACATATACATTTGGAAACAAAAGTGTCAAAAAAGGCATGGAATGCAGAACAGAATGATTATCTGCTGCTCCCTGAGAGTGTCACCTGTCCATTAAGTCATGACTCATTACCCACAATACTATAGAAAAAGCTACACATCAGAAAGGCTTCCAGAATTTTTTTGTTTCTGGACACCCTATGATCCTGCATCTCTGCCATTTATAGTCAGGAGTTTATGTACAGGGAGATTTCAAAAAAGTACCGCAAAATGGGCGATAATATTGATCGAGTTCTAGCATGGAGGTTCTGTGAAAAAGCTTCAGGGTGTTTTTCTAAGTCAGTGGATTCTGAATCGACGCCACACATTAAGTCACAAGGTCAGATGCTTCCAGATCTCCCAGGTCCACCCCCCCATGTTTATTTAGCTGGACAGAGCCCATGTCACTTCCAAGGCTGTAGGCCTCTGGCTTGTGGTGTCCCAGCTGCCTGCATGGCCTAGCATCAGCCAGTCTGAGGAAACTCACCTGCTGCTGCAGGCCAGGTCTTAGAAGGAGCCCGAATCCTGCTCCCGGGACAAGGAGGGCCTGCATGCATTGTCTCTTTAACCCACTTAGACTACCATAATAAGGCTAAGCAGGCTTGGGAGCCTGAGGACCAGAGCCCCTCAGCTAGGTGAGATGCCGAAGCTGGCCCCCCACGTGCTCGGTATCACGCTGGGCTCATCTCACCGCATGGGGCGGATTAACATCTGGAGGCCCTCAGCTGTCAGCAGCATGGGTACTCGTGTTCCCGATTTAACTAACAGTTCCATTTTTCCTGAGGTGGGGTGGGGGCCTGGTGTTTGCCAGGACCATAGGCTATACCCTAGGAGAACCGATGCATTAATCTGGCCCCGCCCACCAAAAGATTCACCTTCCACGTTCGCCACGTGCCAACATGCCTCAACCGTCGGCCGTTTAGATGCCTCCGATGACAGGAGCCCACTGGCTACTGGCCCCGCCGTCACACACATCTGGTGACGCGGCAGAACACTAGGAGACTGACACAGAGGCCCCCTTGATGAGGTTCGCAAATAGAGGTAGGAGGTCAAGTTGGGTTACGGAAAAGGCAAATCATGAGGGGAGTGTTAGAGATGTGGGGGCCGACTCTCTGAAGAGCCCCAAGGCTGAATCACACAATAGACTCCATTTACTGATGACCTCATCCAGGATGTCGACACCAGAACAGAAGAGAGGACACGTCTGTACTTTTGGCCTGACTCCAAAATAAGCCTCTCAGCTATAAATACTCAGAAATTCTGAAACAATTAGACCAGCCTGATAACGTCTAGCCCCGTTAAGTGAAAGCCCATTCTGAGCAACTGTAAACCCCCAAGCTCTGAGTCGCCGAGCATGGTTATTTGTACCCAGGCAATTATGCAAAGCAGAAAAAAAACAAGACCAGGATTTGAAAGCACCAGGAAGAGGTCATTTGGTCGCAAATCCAAAAGTGACCTTTACCCTTTCAGAGAAAAAGAAAAGAAAACTAAGACAAAAACTCTTCAGAGCATTTGCCAAAACCCCATTCTTGTGGTGCACAGTGACGACGGAGGTTTAGTGTCTCGTGTGGCATGGTCAGCCACGTAATTCTGTGGTTCAGGTCATCAGTGCAGTACGCTATAGGTGCAGCTATGATTTGTATGTATTAAAAACCACTGAAATTGCATAAGCAACTGCAAGAGAAGAATAAAAAAAGAAGATATGTTGTTAGATATTTAGGGGAGAGACTTCTGAGTCATGAAAACCTCCTCCTTAGCGTCGTGCACATGCATGGACTCGCAGACTGCTTGTAATCCTCCGCGAGAAAACATTTGGCTGTTTGGCTGGGTGCTGTGAAAATTCTGCTTTCCTGGCAAAGCTCTTGGGGACACACCCTCTCTAAGCCTCCACCTTGTGCAGGTGGGGTGGAAAAAGGAAGCGTGATCACCACCACATCCCTATGCTCTAGTCCTTATCCATTTTCACAAGACACAGCTTGAAATGCTGCACTATGAAATTCACGAGTGGTGTCAGTCTGAAAGGCCACAGTCCTCCCCACATAACCCGCGACAGCCCTGCCGTTGCCCGTTTATCCTCTCTGCCATATGAATGTACAATGCCGTCTCCTCCACTGCTTCCTGTATTCCGAATGGACTTGCGCAACAGCCATTTTGCACTATATTACTGATGATTATTTTATTAACGTTTTCCTTTATGTATTTCTCTTTTTACGTAAGTTATCCTTTTTTGTATTTATTTCCACTTTATCATTGGTTGTATTACTTTCTGTGGTATGGGACAAAGAAATTTCCTCTCACAGGGATCAATTAGGTTCTGCCTTATCTCATCATTAAACTATCGGGCCGACTGTGGAGCTGCCAGAGGCAAAACGGAGAGGCTGTTGAACCACGATGTTCCCGTTCCCAGGAATCGACCAGGATCGACTGTTTACCTTGCCTGTTGCTATGCTGACAGCCCAGACAATGGACTGCCCTCGCCCATTTACACTTGCAAATCCAGCGGGCGACTACCTTGCTCAGCATGTGGTCTTGACTGCATCAACTTCTCTCCACACCCAAGCACCTTTATGTCCTGAGATTAGTTACGCTGAGATTAACACACATCAGCTGGCACGTACAGGAGGCAATGACTGACAATCACCATCGCTTCTTAATTTCTGAGTAAAATGTGTCCATCTGAAGAATTAAAATCCTGGCTAGCAGCTGATCCTGTGACGTCTCGCCTGCTGTTTTCCATTCTGGGGGGAAGCCCTGAACGATATCTAAGGCAAAGAAAAGTTCAATCACACAAATGTATACTCTGGACCTGCACAGACCTTCAGTACTGGGGGGGCAGGCATCACATCTAAATAGGAGTCAATGGCAGAGATGGACTGGAGCCAAGCATCATGACAAGAAGAGAACTAACAGCTGCAAATATAGTCTTCCCCGTGAATGGAAGACACCAGAATAGCACTCTGTTGCCATGGGAAGTGTGGGTAATGTGGTCTAGAAGAGCCGCCTGACTGTGTGACAATTTCGCCGTTGCTGTGCCTACAGTGCAGCACAAGGTTAAAGGGGTAAGCAGGAGCGACACCCTGTGGGTCTGTTCATCCTCAAGCAGAAGATTTAACATGGATGAGATCCATTGGGAACAAAGGATGTGATTAAAAACAGAAACTGGTAAAGGTACATGGGACATGCGCCATGGATCATTAACAGAAGAGAAACACTCGAACAGGAAGTGAAGGCTGTTAGAAAATGCATCCACTTTAGGTAGAATGAGAAAGGACAGATTTTCTATTACTCATACGGTGGCAAAGTTTCCCTGTGGGAAAAACCATAGCAGTTACTTGCATGCATTGTGGCCGGCCTGGCAAAGTACAAGCATGCCATTAAGACTGAATATGTGTTTTATAGGTGACACAGTGTGTTTACTGTGATCGACATCGCCGCATGCCAACAGATCCTAAGGCTGCCCAACTCTCTGGGTACTGATTAAAAACCAAACCTGAGGAAGATCTCGTCATTCTGGCAAAGCAGATGCACATTGGCACATGAGTGCTGGCAGGCCAGCTGTTATGGCACGTCGTTAAGAGAGTCATTTAGTTAAGAGAGCGATCTGAAGCTTCTCCTTAATGGTGCGTAACGGGGACACAGTACTGTTTAATGTTCTGGTCCCGAAGACATAGCAGGTAGCCTTCTGGTAAAGGAAGCTGGATTCAGGTTTTTAGAAAGGCTCAGCAGCCTGCACCTATGTGTTGTACCACTGAGCAACTAGCCAGGGTATAACCAGTCATATCAATATCTAGGTGGGTCTAATTCTATGCCATGTCAGGCAAAAATGCTAAACTGACTTTATGGGAATAACTTATACTGGCTCAGGAATCATTGATGTTTTGAAATGTTTGTAATGAAATGTAAGCATAAGACTAGAAATGAATCAAAATGTTTTCTGCTACCAGCTTCTGGGCAAACTGCCCGTTTAGGATACCTGACATGCCTTTCCCATTTCTGACGAAACTACATGTTTACATCTCATGTTGCTTTCTGTTCCTCCTGGCCCTTCGTGAGCCCTGTTCCCTGGAAAAATGAGGACCCTGCTCTCTTCCACAGTGAAGAATCTTAGCAATCTGAGCAATTTCATCTAAAACGCAAAGGCTGCACCCCAAGCCCCTAGGGAAAACTGAAAGGTATCGACTACAAATGGTCACGTGGTCTGCACCATCCCCTTTAGTCGGCCCATGCCCCTTTAAGTAGCCCAGTTAAGAGATCATCATCATCTGTGTTGTTGACATGCTGACAAACTCTTTACTGGGTTTTGTGAATGGGGTTATTTAACCAGTGAGGGCAATGACATCATTAACAGCCCTTAGCAGTGCTCTGTGGTAATCTAGACTGGTTCTCTCATTGGTCACGTACCACAAGACGTCCTTTCTGTCTGAGTCTAAATACTTTACATTTGAGTTTTTTTGTTATTACGACATAGCACTCAGAGAAAACAGCGAATCACCCTTCAGTACCACCACCTGGCTGGTAGCATCGCCCTGTAAATACTCGAGTGGGGAGGGTGGCTGGAGACTGGGTGGGGCTCACCATTGTTGCAGTGCCGGACACAGTCCTGAAAGACGGCCAGCCACTTCTGCTGCTCCTTCTCCGTGGTGACGCAGAAGTACTGGTGTCGGGCGTACGGGTGCCATAGGAGGATGGGGAACTGTGTGGCACACTTCAGGCCTGGCGAGCTGCCTGGTTTGGCCTTCACGCCTGGAAAGGTGAGAGGACAGAGGGGACATGTCCACACAAATGGACTAGAGAAGGCGTGTCCACACACATGGACAAGGAAGGCCTGTTCACGCACATGGACAGAGAGGACATGTTCACGCACATGGACAGAGAAGACATGCTCACACACATGGACAAGGGAAGGCGTGTCCACAGACATGGACAGAGGGGACATATAGGGACGAGTTCATACATACAGGCAGAGGAAACACGTCCACGAACATGAGAACAGAGGAGGGGCGCGTCCACGCACACAGGGACAGAGGGAACATGTTCCCTTGCGTGTGCACATAGGCACGCATGTCACAGAACAGGTCCTACACCCATTTATCCAGAACTGATTCATAGGACACTTTATCTTCCCACATGACTCACTCACCCTCCCAGCGTGCAGTTCATTAACAACCCCCCCCCCACCCCCCCACCCCCACCCATGGAAGAACTGGCTGGTTTGTAGGTTGCACAACAG
>JAODKE010000043.1:4578602-4589230 GCA_026779605.1 Mormyrus hasselquistii
TATACCTCTTAAGAATGAGGATTCATCTGATTTGTTTTCAGCAAAAATACTATTTGTTTGAGTTAAGCAGTTATGGATAAAAGCAGCCTAGTAGTATATTACAAAAGTGCCATACATATGATGTCATGTCCTCTACTAATGAATAAGCCTTGATTCAGACTCTTTGTCTTCCTCTCATTTTTGGTACACCTTGTGTTTTTTGTTGAGTGTGAATGCCCCTGATTTTGGTGGTCCCACCTCTAGCTTTGAGGCCCTGGGGAGGGGGGTTCTTGCCAGTTGTGTAGCTCTGCATCAGTGAGATGTATGCCTTGTTTATGGATGCTGATTTGGGGGTGTTTAAAGAGGTCCTGCTTGAACCTGTGTTGTGAGCACATTCAAGACCTGTGTCTTTCTCCAAGTTGTCCACTAATAACGTTTGCCTGGACTTTTTGCAATGTCTAAGTGTCGGTTTCACTGCATTGTATGTCGTCTATTTATTTGTTATTTATTATGTAATATTAGTTATACACTGCATTGGGCTGGACAAGTAAGCATTGCAATGCACTTGGCCAATGAAACATTTTGGATCTTGAATAAAGTCTGTTTGGACTGGACTTGGTATTGCAATAGCCCACTGTTAAACATGAAACATTAGGTTTATTGACATGCTGCATCCACCGAAGTTTTACGGCAAGATCATAGCAGCTGCATGACTTGTCATGGGTGTGGTGGTGTCAGAAATTTTGCCCAGTGTGTTGCCTTTTTCCCAGAATGCAACTGGCCAGCTTCTATATACCTTCAAACTCTAGTCAAGAAGGAACCATTATTTCTGTTGCTGCAAACAGATGAAACCTGCAGAAGAGAAACAGGGTATTACCAAGCTTCACCATCTGAAGGGCCTCTCACCCTCACAGATTGGGCCAGATGATGTTTCAAGGTTTCAACTTTAATGGATTAGTGGTATTCCGTGTTCTGAGAGACAGAGAAGTTGTTGTGCAAGGAGGTAGCTGAACTGGAGATTAACTCCAGGAAGAATGCACTCTCAGGGTTTTTCTCTGGTTGAGCTTCTCTGGGCCCAGGACTTGGGAAAAATAATAGGAGGCATTTGTGACAGCTGCTTGTCTTCTGTACAGATGGAACGCAAGTCATTATTATTATTATTAAAGAGATTAAACCTAGACTCTAGAGCTAGACTATTATGTATATGAGGAAATGGTGAACAAAATACAGTTGTTATTCATTGCTGACTGTAATGTAAGATTTCCTCTTGATTTCAAAAGAATGGGCATTAATGTGCTGGTTATTTCTGCTGACTTCTTAAATTAAAGACAACAATAAGGCCACAGAACTCCATGTATGGGCTAGAACTCACTGGGAAACCCTGTTTAAATCAGCTGGAACAACAGTCAACATGAACTGGACAGGAATGTTTAGGATTAGTCATTTTTTCCACAGCTGCTACTGACATAGCTGCATTAATTTATTTAACAGATGCTTTTGTCAAAAGCGGCAAACGTGAGGAAAACTTAGGGTCTGAAAGTCAGGTCTGTGTAGCAGTTGGGGTTTAGGGCTTTGCTGGAGGGCCCACAAGTGATATGATTTCTCTGCCAGTCATGAGATTTGAAACCATGTCCTTCTGGACACAAGCCCAGATCTATAAACCACTAAGTTACACCTGAGACTTTTTTTATAAAAAAATTGAGATGTACGTTCCAAAGATTGAATCTGGGAATTTAAACCCGCCATTTACTCCCCGTCTCTGTGTTCGAAGTTTTCTAGCTCTTTATGTAATTGCTGTGTGGGGGAGGAAAAGCCCAGGAAAATCCTTTAGGTTGCAGGATTCCTCAGCTCTTACATTCCCCCTATTATCTGTATGATTTATTTCAGTCCTCTAGCACATGGTCCGCAAACTTTTCAGCCCATAACCCCTAAAACAACAAATAAATAAATATATAAAATAAATACAACTTCAAAAATAAGACATGCACCATAACAATCAAAATTAACTAAATCCTGTGTTCTCTACCACTGAGTATGGTGACATATCTGAAGCCATAAACTTGTTCCAGGATGCAGTTTGGGGTCTTATTAGTAAGATTGGTCAAAACAAGAAAACAAAAGACACGACAAGGGCCTAAACATAGGCAGGTGGAAAACAAGAACTAAATCAGGGAGTAACACAGGAACAAACCCAGCAACTGGCCCAGCATGTACATCTCAACCGGCGCAAACAAAGGAAGAACCACAACATCCGACTGAAGACTAAAGCAAGAGCAGGTACTTAAATACATACCTGGTGAGGATCAAGAAGACACAGGTGTGGGCAGTAACAAGTACTAGGAACACAAGCACAGATGAGGGCAATCAGACACTAGGGCAGACTAGGATTACAAAGGTAACTGAATAATGCTGCAAAACAGAACAGGGAGCAAAACATGGAACCATAAATAATACACCAGTTTATAACTAACAGAAAAATAACCCAAAGACCATAATGATGAACGGGGGCCGCGACAAGCAAGCGTCACAGTGAGTGTGACGGGACGAGAAAAGAAAATCTTGAAAATCAAATGTCACCAGTCTCACTCTCAGAGACGGCGGATGTAAGGAATGAGACAGAGAATCCCGGGTCCCACATTAACGCAATGTTTTCACTGTCTAACACGAGATCAGATCCACATCTGATGCAATCCTTTTATGGTAGCCGAAAATGTTTGATATTTCTGCAATCAGAAACGCAGATTGAAATCTACCAAGACACATTGCGTTGAGTTGAAATTACGTCCATAGTCATTTTCATACCCATGCAGCGAAAAGCATCTTCTGATGACTCGCATTTGGAAATGGCTGAAATCGCGAGTGTCTTGTCCCACACTGTCCCCAGGGTAATATATGCGGATCTAACTTAATCTGACCTTAATCTGGCTTTTCTGTCTGTTTCACAGGCACAAAAATAAGCGGCATAAGCGACAACTTGCAATGATTTATTCTTGGTTTAAAGCCCTAGTTTAACACGCACCATATTCTTCCTTGTAGTTAATTCTTCAGTAGGTGAAATCACACACAAAATAATTATGAAACAGATGTGCTTTATGTATTATGTAGTAATTATGTATATTTTATATATATTTATTACCTATTATCTTCCATTTTTTATTTATTCATTTTTAAAATTCTATTTAATTTATTGAATTTCTATTATATTTTATACATTGAAATGTGTGGATTAATTTCTGTTTATTACCTCTTGATTTGAGATATGTATTCTGTTCCATACATGTGTTTACATGTGCAGCTGCTCGACTTGTGTTCAACCTCCCTAAGTCCTCCCACACCACCCCTTTGCTGCGCTCACTACACTGGCTTCCTATGGCTGCCCGCATCAGATTCAAAACACTGATGCTCGCATACAAAGCTAAAAACGACCTGGCACCATCCTACCTAAAAGACCTCATCACACCCCGCACTGCACCACGATCTCTCCGATCCTCCAGCACTGCTCGGCTGGTCCCACCACCCCTCAAGGCACAAGGAAGACACGTCTCTCGGCTCTTGTCTGTTCTGACAACAAGGTGAACTCCCCCTTGATGTCCGAACAGCTGAGTCACTTAATGTCTTCAAAAATCGACTTAAGACACACCTTTTCCAGAAATACCTAAATTACCACTTCTGATATTAAACTCTGAGCTCTTCCAAAAAAAAAAACTTTCCCAACAGAGTGTTAGATCGCGAGTATTCATAGCCTTGGTTCGACTGAGCTAGTATTGAGGAAAATTTATAGCAGGGTCTTAAAGCACTTATGTAAGTCGCTCTGGCTAAGGGCATCTGCCAAATGCTGTAAATGTAGGAAATGTTTAAGTACAGGTCTTTAAATTATTTCAGTTTTAATAATTTTCATTATGCAATCTGTGTTGTTAGTCTAGACCAGGGGTGGGCAGTCTTATCCAGAAAGGGCTGCTGTGTATGCAGTTTTTACTGCAGCTCTCTAATTGGATTAATAATTAGAGGACTGATTGGCTGACTGGTCTTCACACCTGGGTTTGAACAGCTGACCTGAAGGTTATCCCAAAGTCTTTTGTGGATAAGATCCCTAATTTAGACATTTAACTATGATCTATGTAACTAGTAACTTGCTACTTAAGTAGTATTTTTGCTTGATACTTTCTTGCGTCTGCTTATTCAAGTATTTATTTTTATGAATAATTTACTTACATTTCAGTAATTGTTTTGCAATAACAATACTTGTACTTGGGTAAGGTTTTTAGCTACTCTACCCACAAGCAAGACAAAAAGTGAGTGTCACAAATCTACCCCCAATATATTAATCTTGTATGAGTTTTTTTGTTAGTGTGGCACTTTATTGGGCTTCGCCCACTGTACCACATGCTGCCCCCCAAATTAAGGTCCCATTCAGACTATATTGTTAGGAGAAGCCAATACTTAAAAGAATTTAGTAGTTGAATAATGGTTAGTCTCTGTTCTGTTCTGTAGAAAAATCTGTTGATACCAGCTGTGATTTCTAAGTTAGTAAATCAAAATAACTTTGGTCTTCGTTAACGTTCAAGTGGTTGATATTATTATGACTCAATTCTTTCTTAATAAATCCAAGAGAATGTCCAAGATCACCTTCAGTATCGACGTGAGAGAACAAGTTAATTGTAGGTGATGTCAAGTCCTGGAAAGAACATGCTGGTCTAAGTTCTGGTCAGAATAAGCGTTTGTCAATGGAAATGTCATTACTTGTACAGATTTGTTTTTTTAGCTTTCAGTTTGAGGTTGGCTAATGAAAAGCCTTGAGGGATGTATGAGTCCCACACTCTCCATAAACTTTGGTATGGCCAGGGTCACCATACATCTGGGTTTTCCCGGACATGTTCTCTTTCTGGGCACCTGTTTGGGCGTCTGGCGTTTTGTCAAAAATCGCTGGTTTTCCTGGGTTTAGCGCTGCAACCCATATAACCAAAAGTTACAGTGGAGTCCCAAATGACCGTTTGATATCATCACACAGTGTTTGCCATTGTGACATTTTGTGAGCAATAGAGTGTCTTATTTTTTATCTCACCAAATATGGCAACCCTGAGTAAGGATAAAAAAAAAAAAACAGAAGAAGCCTAGGGAGACATCCATAGATTTGTCACACAGTGAACCTTCCGGTTGCATCACTTCCTGTGGTGAAGAAGTGCCCAGAAATAGCATGAGTCAGATGCTAAGAGGATTCTTGGAGATTAGGCTCTGCGATTGCCGTGCCCCTCACGCTCTAGCAAAGAGGATACATTTTTTAAACAATATATGTCGTGTTAATCCATCTGGGACAGAGGCAGACTGAAAACTCAGCAGCAGTGACATGTTGTAGGATGAAAAGCTTTGCAACTTCAGAGTTTCCCTTCAGAGCAGCAAAGGTACCTTCAAGTTAACGTCCTGTGCAAAGGCAAGGTGAAAACACGCAGTATATAATGACGGAATGAGCTGGTTAGGTTTTTTGCCATGGCCGCCCCCAGCCTTGTTCGGTCAGCTTCTTCTGAGTCCTATGCATTTACATTCAGCTCATTATCTGACAGTTATATATGGTACATAACCTAATGTCAAGTATTTTAAAAGTGCAGTGAATTTTACATTGT
Source organism: Mormyrus hasselquistii (assembly GCA_026779605.1). Classification (NCBI taxonomy): domain Eukaryota; kingdom Metazoa; phylum Chordata; class Actinopteri; order Osteoglossiformes; family Mormyridae; genus Mormyrus; species Mormyrus hasselquistii. Next base: position 4,584,200 of record JAODKE010000043.1, read on the forward strand.
TTTAGGCCAGAGGTAATGGCTCCTCACAGCTGTCAGAAAAGAAAAACGTTAACCGTTGAGGTGTTCCTGGAGCTTCTCAGCAGATGTTCTTTAGAGTTCTATTGCATCGGGTTGGTTCACAGAGGCACTGAACTATAGCTATAGAGTGGGTATGGTAATATGTTAGATGGTGTGCAGCTCCGTGGCTTTGGGTTCTGTGCCCATGTCCATGGTTGTGGGTTCTAATCCCAAGGCTGTGGGGGAAAGTCTTATCAGTGTTGGACCCTTAAGCAAATCCCTCAGCCCCAACTCCCTCAGAGACGTTGGCCGAACCTGCTTTCTGACCCTCAGCTATATAATGACAGAAATGTTTGCTAAATAAATGAATGTAAATGAGTAGGGTTACTGTAGCACAGATTATGCCATTTAGGAATTACATTAACCTGCCTAAATAAATTATAGTATGGTAGCTTTAATTACATTAGATGATTTCTTCATGTTTCGCATATTTTAATCTGCTCTTCTATATTTAGGGACAGTGTCACTTTAAAACAAATCCAAAAGTTTATGTGGGGAAAATGATATAAAGACATATGATGACATCATGAGGTTAAGACACTGTTTTGTTCCTGATGACATGAAGCTCAGCATTTTAATTAACTGATTTATTAAACATTATCCATGGTTTCACCATGATCATGCAAGTTGCTCACAGTGTCCTAAGACTTTGGAAAGTAGACTTTGGAAATATTCTATTTGGATTAGTAAACAAAAGTTACGATTCAACCAGTGATAGCAAATGAGCCAGCCTGTAAGGTCACTACTTCTTGTAGTTCAGTATGTCTCTGCAAATTGTGGCTGATGGTTTCCGTGGCAGTCACCTGACAGGAGTTCATTAGAAGAGTCCCCACATGTTAGATGTGAGTGGGGTGCTCTTTGGCAGTAAGTGATGTGGTGTGTGAGTCACATGATCTGTAATGTGTAAAATTTATATGTCAGCAAGTGCTGTTTTTCTCTCTGGTAATAATTTACCGAGAATGACATTACTGCAGCAAATACCATTTATGTGAGGGTGATGTACAGCTAAGTGGGTGGGATCTGTGCCCATGTCCGGAAGGTTGTGAGTTCACATCCCAAGACTGACAGAGTGACCTTATCACAGGTGAACACTTGATCAAGGTTCTCAACCCCAAGTACTCCAGGGATACAGGTTGTCCCTGCTCCCCACCTGTATGCTGCTGTAGACAATAGTCTCCACTAATTAAATGTTAAAAATGTAATTTTTTTATGTTCTCATTGAGGATAGTCTAAACAATGTTTTTGAAATTAAGAAGCTATGCATCATTAATAAATGCATTACTCTTCATAAAACACGAGTAGATCATTTTTAAACCATTTCAATAATAATATACCTGGAATTAGCTGGAATAGGCTATGCAGTGTATTTTCCTTTACTTAAAGACAGCTGTGACTAATGCTTACCTTTTGTTCAACAGAAATTATGAACGAAGTTATTAAAAAAGTCAAAGAAAAGGGAGTATGGAAGGTATGTCACTGCAATATCCCCCTTCAGTTCATGTGACAGTTAGCATTAATAGTGGTAAAATTACAAAAAAATATATCTTTTACCTTGTACTTGTTATACTAGCATGTCAGAAGATGGAATGTGCTAGACTCCACCCCCCAGTCATTTGTCCCACCCGCACTAATCAGCTGTTGGTTCTAGGTGCTGGTGGTGGACCCGCTCAGCATGAGGATGCTGTCGTCCTGCTGCAAGATGACTGACATCATGCCTGAGGGCATCACTAGTGAGTGTTTCTCCCAGGGTGGCTTGTTGGTGGGATACCAGGCATGATGCTTCCTTCATATTACTACTCTCTCTCTCTGTTTCTCTGTTTTCTACAGTTGTTGAAGACATAAACAAGAGACGTGAGCCTCTCCCCAGCCTGGAGGCCATTTACCTTATCACTCCCACTCAGCAGGTGCAGGATCTCGACACAAGATGCACACAAAACATTTGTCACACCTTCTACATTGAAATGGGGCAAAATACACAAGGAAGCTCCATTGTACCTCTGATCCCTCTCAGATTAAGTCCTCACCTCAGTCACTCTTCTGAAACACTTTAACATCTTTAGGGTAAATACTGCAACTTTTGGGCTCTCGTTCCCAGTATGTGCGATGCTGTGGTCTTGGTGGTTGTTACCATGAGATCATAGGATGGTGGTGCTGGCTAAGTGTCACATGGTGTCCTTAGCACGGGCATGTAGCCATGTATTAAAGGTAGTAAAGCAGTAGTCAAAATCAACCCAGGGAGGTTTCTGGCTATAGACCTGCCTTGAAGTGTCTTGGAGACCCGTTGTCACTGTCACACATGTGCTGTCTTCACCCTACAGTCAGTACAGGGACTGATCTCAGACTTTGTCGACCCCCGGACTCCACAGTACAAAGGAGCGCACATCTTCTTCACTGACTGTGAGTGCCAGAAACTGGTGTGACCTTCATGTAATCATCTGCCTGCCATATTGGTGAAAACGACCACCTGAGTTTGACTTGGCATGCTTGTATGAAGTCTGTGGAGTTCTCAGCCTCATGCTGCCCTGCTGTGACCCTGCTGCATCCCTCCTCGCTCTTACAGCATGTCCTGACCTCTTGTTCGATGATCTGGTGAAGTCCCGGGCCTCCAAAAAAATCAAGACCTTGACAGAGATCAACATCGCCTTCTTGCCCTACGAGTCGCAGGTAAGACTCTGTCATGCTGCCCCAGCAATTCCCAGGAATTTCAACACAGAGTGGGTGGGTGGGGCTTGGTGAATAAGGAAATAAGGAAGACAAGCAGCCAAGTGGTACCTGAACCCACGGAATGTTCCAGAACAGCTTAAGCTGGGGGTTGACCCACAAACCTCTCCAAATTAATCCAAATGCTGTTTCTCAGTGCTCATTGGTGCGGTAGAGAGATAAGCCGACCAGACTGTCATGTGACCCTGAACAGATGGACCTGGGTACAGAGGGAGGGGTTGCAGAGTGGGGACCTATAAACAGCAGGGTGGAAGGAGAGAATGATTCTCTGATGGGGGGTTATTGTCAGATAGTGTTGGTCAGTGTTTCCCAATCCGGCCCTTGGGGATTCTCAGACAATCTATGTTTTTGCTCCCAGTTTTGCTCCGGGTTGGGAAGCACTGGTGTAGGTTACTGCAAGCAGTAAGCCTGTGGAACAGAAAGAGAGAACAGAACAAAGCAACACATTTCAGTCAGGTGTAATGCAGTAATACAGGTTTTAAGGTTTTCAATACGTACCTCTGAAGATCTCCTGACCGTGCTATCTATGTGGTCCCTGTATGTGATGGTTGCTAAGGAGTTAATAATATCCATCAAAGAGGATTAAAGGCTCTCATGTATCCACTATCTAGATAACAGGACAACCAGAGCTCCCCCGCCTGCCCATCTCTGAAGGGACTCTACATGGCATTTTACTTGATAACATTCCACAGGCAGGGGATACTGGATAATCACAGAAAATTTGACTAAATATTTCGAACTCATTTGATGAGCCCTGACACACCAGATTTCATGTTTACTCATGTTACTATACAGTTGCTTAAATTACTTTCATGTTGGTTTTAAAGATAATGTCTTATACAGTAAAACCGGTCTAAGTCGACACTCGCGGGACCAGCTTAAAAGCAACGACTTAGAGAATTGACGAGACACCTAAGTCGACACTTTGCCGACTTGTCTATCTTGCCGTTTTGTCGACTAGTAAATATAACTCGCCGTTTTGCCAACTTATAAAGTCAACACTTCAGCAACTTATGTCTATCTTGCTGTTTTGCCGACTAGTAAATATAACACTAAACGTGCTAGTAGTCAGGGTGCGGGAATGCAGCGATTGGGGTGTTGACTTACAGGTAGGAAAATCCATTCATTTGCGTTGTTCAGGACCGAGATTTAGGTGACGACTAAGGGAATTTGACGACTTACAAGCGGTGATTTACACAAGGAATTTTAAAGGAAACATCATTAGGAAAAATCAGGACTTGCTTGAGTGTCGACTTGTGCACATTGACGAGTTACAAGCCGGCGACTTAGACCAGTTTTACTGTATATTCATATTGTGTTTCACATAGATTCTGCATTAACTCCCTACAACCAAAAGTTCCACAAGCTTAGTAAGACATAGATAGGCTTAGGGAATGATCTATAATGTCTTTATTGCACTGCTAGCTTTGCATTTTGTACTTTATGTAGGAAGACTGGCTTGTTGCACTTATTGTTTATTGTTATTCATGGCTATATATTACCCAGCAATCATGTACATAAAGAAATATACATTACTAATGAAATTGTGTTTTACCATACCATACCAAATGCCCTATCACCTCTAAGTTTAAAACGTGATTTTGGTACTATTAATAGCCTCTGGTCCGCAGACCTGAGAGAGCGAGACGGTGTGTAAGGGTGCAGGAATTCAGACAAATACACTGGGACAGAGCCATTCATAGACTTAAAAACAAATAAGAGAATTTTAAATTGGATTCTAAAACAAACTGGCAGCCAGTGAAAAGAAGCCAGTGTTGGACTGATATGTTCTCGCTTCCTTATAGCAGTTAAGAATCGTTGCAGATGGTCCAAGGAGGCCTGGCTGATTCCGAGGAAAAGCGAATTACAGTAATCTAGGCGAGTAGTTATAAAAGCGTGGATCACTGTTTCGAGATTGCGTTTTGACAGAAAAGGCTTAATTTTTGACAGCCGCCTCAGCTGGAAAAAACAGGACCTTACCTGTACAACAGCATGTACCTGGCTGTCCAGTTTTAACATAGGGTCCATTCTGACTCCTAGGTTTAGAATCGTATCCTTCTCAAAAGGTGCCAGATACGCAAGATCAACACCTGAAGGTTTGCTGGCACCATTGGGTCTAAACAACATGACTTCAGTTTTGTTCTCATCCAAAAAATTTAAAGCCATCCATCTCTTGACATCACTAAGGCAATCAAGGAGGGGCTGAACAGAACCCATCCCATCGTGCTTTAGAGGAAGGTAAACCTGACAATC
>JAODKE010000043.1:4590219-4606256 GCA_026779605.1 Mormyrus hasselquistii
GCTGTGTTAATGTTCTGCACAGGTGTACTCTCTGGACAGCTGTGTTAATGTTCTGCACAGGTGTACTCTCTTGACTGCTGTGTTAATGTTCTGCACAGGTGTACTCTCTGGACAGCTGTGTTAATGTTCTGCACAGGTGTACTCTCTTGACTGCTGTGTTAATGTTCTGCACAGGTGTACTCTCTTGACTGCTGTGTTAATGTTCTGCACAGGTGTACTCTCTGGACTGCCCGAATGTATTCCAAAGCTTTTACAGCCCTTACAAGACTGAGATGAGGAACCCAGTCATGGAGAGGCTTGCCAGTCAGCTTGCAACGCTGTGTAGTACCCTGAAGGAGTATCCCTCCATCCGTTACAGAGGGTGAGAGTGCAGAGGCAGGGCATGCTTTGATATCACATCTGATAAATGTAAGACACGTCCAGAGGACTATTTGTCCTGCTGCAGGTTCAGTGCCCAGTAGTCAGTAGGTCTATTTCAATGGTAGCAACTTGTACCTTTTTATGTAGTGAGCCACACTTTAGGGTTTGGAGTGTGTAGTTACCACCCCCATTTGTCCAAACACAGGGAGTGCAAGGACACTGCCACACTGGCACAACTGGTCCAGGACAAGCTGGATGCATACAAGGCGGACGACCCCAGCATGGGAGAGGTGAGGGGGGAGATCGGTGTTAGATCATGCACAGAAGGAGCCCCTAAGCGAAGATGGAGAAGAGGAAGCAGGAGTGAAAATAAGTGAAAAGGAAAGACAGGGATTGATGTTGGCTGTGATACGTAGGGCAACAAGAGGCTAAGACTTGTGATGGATGCTTCTTTAGCACATAATTGCATCTCTGCTGTGTCCACTATCTTATTTGAGCAATGGGTTAAAAATTTTTGATGCAGATGTTGTATGTCACTTTAGATCATAAGTGGAGTTTGCACTTGGGGGTGGGGGAGGCAAAAACCCTCATCATTTACTTTATGTATTAAAGCACGTATCTAAAGTACACATAACCTATTATAACCTATTATTATGTCTATTTACAGGGTACCAGCAAACCGCTTATGCAAAGGTGCAAAGTGCCAACATAGAACATGGTCTCGTCAATAAATGGCAGTTTTTGACTTAGACCGCTGGGAGTGCACTGCCGCTCCCCCCTGCCCCCCACCCCAAAATCCACCCATGCTTTAGAGGAAATATCAGCCTTAGATATAAATATAATGTAAATTGGTGGGCATCCTGAGGCCTTGCAGGCTAGGTGCTGGTGAGTGGAAGGTCGCTTGTTCAGATCTGGGGACCTATGCGGCTATTACATTATTCAGGATTAATGGCTGACCCTGTGCTCGAACCCGAGACTTCGCTTTCACCTGTATGTGTGTGTGTGTGTGTGTGTGTGTGTGTGTGTGTGTGTGTGTCTCAGTACTCTGAATGGAGCTTTCCAGTGCAGGGATTTGCATGGAGGGAGACAGGACACAATAATTAGTGTCACTAAGGGGGAGTAGAACTGAGCTCTTAATGAAATACCTGTATATTAAAATAAAATACATAATATGAATTTTGTACATCTGGCATCTTGTGAAAATGATTACTAATAGAATCAGCTTGTAAATACAGCTCACACTAATAAACGGCTGATTGACCCAACTAAATACTGAAAACACGGTACCTTCGCTCCTCCGGTAACGCTGCTGCATCTACCTGAAGGGTCCTGACAAAGCCCAGTCACAGCTGCTGATCCTGGACCGAGGCTTTGACCCCGTCTCCCTGCTCCTGCATGAACTCACGTTCCAGGCCATGAGCTACGACCTGCTGCCCATCGAGAATGACGTCTACAAGTCAGTGCCTTTGTTTCAGTTTTGCACCCTCCTCAAAACACAGTGTCGCTCGCACTCTCAGGCACTCAAACTCATGCAAGACATCTTATGGCAAATCTATATTATTCCACTATAAACCTAAAATTAGCTACATCAAAAGCATTGTGGCAGTTTCTAAACCCTACAGACTATTTACAGGGTAATAAAAGTGTTACATACATGTAAATGAGTGTGCAGACTTGTCTCAAAATTAAAATCTCACACCAGCTAGCTGACCAAACACGGCAACCCTGAAAACAAATGCCAGAATTTAACAGAACAAAACTGTAAGCTTATATGAAGCAAAAGAAAGTGTTTGATAAATGCTCTCGTTGGGTGGCTGGCTATGGAAGCTTTAATTGTGCATGAGATGTCATCCAACTGAAGCTGAGTGCAGGAATATATGTTCTAAGTAGCTCTTTCTAAGGGAAGAGGAAGTTTCCCGTATGTAATATAGAGCGGGTAAGGGAATCACCTAATCAGTACCACACTGGCTGTTCCCCACAGTCTCAGTATTACCCACAAATTCCTTACTACCTACGCTGTTTATCACGTGACCCAAGCTGCCCAGTTATATCGCTTTAACCTTTAACCTCCAGCACATTATACACAGATATAACAACAGCTGCTGCACAAAAAATAATGCTGAGAAGAACTCAGAAAACCCATTAATGGTTCTATGATGGGAGACAGAGGTTCCCCGCACGCTAATGCCAATCATGTCTCGATTTCTACCTTTTGCGATTCTGCCAGCCTTGCTGAACTTGTCGACCTGCTCTTCCCATGCTGTCCACCGAGTCTCCTTTTTGGGTCTGTATTGGTCATTCCAGGTCTCTCTCTCTGTCTGTCCATCTCTGGCCACCCCACTAAACGTATCTCAGGTATGAGACCAGTGGCATGGGAGAAACCCGGCTGAAGGAGGTTCTGCTGGACGAGGACGACGACCTGTGGGTGACCCTACGTCACAAACACATCGCTGAGGTGTCCCAGTGAGTCCCAACATCCCCTCAAGCCTGGATGGCCTCTGTGCTAAACGGATCACATTAGTGACACAAACTGGGCTATCAAAAGCATACGCTGGCTCTGGTCTATATTCCTTTATCTGAAGACATACCCCATGGACACCAACTCTCACGCTTATACTGGTACACTCACGCTTTCTGACTCATGCTCATGCAAGAAATCTTACGTCAAATCTGTATTATTCATCATAAACCTATAGTTGGCTACATCAATAGTGTTGGGACGGATTGCAAACCCTGTAAATGCGTGTGCATGTGTATGCAGACTTGTCTGGATTGAAACACTCACTCCAGCCAGCTGACCAAAGTTGACATCCCTGAAACCCAATAACAGCTACTGTATGAGCTCTTCTCAGGAATGAGAAGTTTGCTGGTCTAGTGCCGGGTTTAGACGAAACTAGTTCTCAGCTTGTAATACGAAAAGAGGATACTGACAATGTCTCAAAAAGATCATTAACAGGACTGGGTCATCGAAACTCCGCCATTGTTGTTGTCTTTACTGTTCCGTATGATTTTTCACGTTTGTGCCACCTCTGTTGAACCTCTTTAGATGTTTGTCAGAAATTCTGATCTTTATTTGTTCTTTTTCTCTCATATCACTCGCTCCCATTCTTTCTCTCACACACACTCACACACACACACACACACACACACACACACACACACACACACAGGGAAGTGACTCGCTCTTTGAAGGAATTCTCTGCCAGCAAAAAGATGAACACCGGAGAGAAGGTACAGGCCTTACACTCCCCCAGTTCCTGAACCAAGAATGTTCCCTGCCACCCCCACACCCACAGTTGTTATTATGAGTCTCTTAACCTCTGAGTACCTCACTGCTCACCCCATCACACTAGTGACGGCTGTTAGATGGTGCTCCTATGCAGTTTGTCTGTTAACTGCATGAGTATTATTGGAAATTAAAAGAATGAAGATGTCCTACAAAGACTCCATATGTTTGTGTATGTGGGTTATGTGGCAGGCCCTGCTCATCCCATCCTCCTGTGTGCCACGCCCCTCTCGTTACCTTGTGTGGAATCCCTGTGTTACCAGCTGATTCTTGTTGTTAATTAGTCTGATGTATTTAAGTCCACGTTTGAGTATGTTTCCCCTGTTCAGTCACTAACGTCATTGCGTGGTGTCCGGCTGCTCCTGCTGAATTAAACCCACGTTCCCCGATTCCTTGAGTCCTGCCTCTGCTTCCTTGGTCCATGCCTCGTGCAAACCGTGACAGTTATGTATATATTACATTGTGAGGACCACATGTCCCTACAATGTGATAAAAACCTGTTATTTTGACCTTGTGGAGACTGTTTTTGAGTCCCCATGCAGTTTGTGTCTCTGTGTCCTACAGACTACCATAAAGGACCTCTCCCAGATGCTGAAGAAGATGCCTCAATACCAGAAGGAGCTGAGCAAGGTGTGCATGTCATGTGACACCTGCTGATTAAGTAACTTCATCCAAAAGAATGCAGTACAGTCCCTGGAGACTTCATACTTTTAAAACGAGCAATTTTTTACTTTTACTTCAGTAGTATTTTACTGGATGACTTACTGACTTACTGTTACTTTAGTAGCATTTTTGTGTGTTAGCTGTACTTTTACGTAAGTATGAAATTTGAATACTTTTTCCACCCCTCCTAAGTGCTAACTAGGTCACTCTACATGTGATCCACGCTTGGTGAAAACGTACATGATTGATTGTTGTAGCTGAACTGCTTTAAGCCTGGTTTTTGCTTTCTTTCAGTACTCTACCCATCTTCATCTGGCTGAGGACTGCATGAAGCACTATCAGAGCTCTGTGGACAAGCTGTGCCGTGTGGAACAGGTACAGTAATCGCATCAGAACCCCACAGTCACCATTTCTTTCTGCATGGCACACCGATCCAGAAAATAAAAAAAGATCAAGACAAGCTAGCTTTGAATTTTTGTGTCCTGTGTCGACCTTTCTTGCTCCTTACACCATGTGCCCCCGTCCCAGGACCTGGCCATGGGCACTGATGCAGAAGGAGAAAAGATCAAGGACCCCATGAGGACCATTGTTCCCGTCTTGCTGGATGCCAATGTCAGCACTTACGACAAGATCCGCATCATTCTGCTTTATATCATCCTCAAAAATGGTGAGATGCCTCCATATACACAGCAGAAGTGGGGACTCAAGTCACAGACTAATGATTCAACTAGGACTCAAGTCACAAATTTCATGACTTGTGACTCAATTCAGCAAAATTGATGGAAAGATTTGGACTCGACTTGGACTTGAGGGCAAATACTCGAGACATGATTTTTATCAGCTGTAAACCATACACAATATAAGCAGTCCTGCAAAGAGGCGCACTAGGGGCCATCCTCACTCGGGGCTCCTAGACAGCTTTATCTGCTTGGAATGGCAATCATTAGCTGCAAGAAGATTATTGGAAATGAAAAGAATGAAAAGGTCCTACAAAGACTGATGTGTATGTTTGTATGTATGTGTGTGTGTGTGTGGGCTATGTATTTATTACATTGTGGGGACCACATGTTCCTACAGTGTGATAGAAACTTGTTATATTGCCCTTTTTCAGTCCCCACAAGGGCAACTAAATTTAAAAAAAATCTGATTGTAATCAAAAAACTAAAAATCTCTGAAAGTCTTGCACCATGTATGATTAGTTATGGTTAAGGTTAGGACTGGGTAGGAGTTAAGGTTAACATTGTTGGGATTAGGGTTATGCCCATAAAAATGAATGGAGAGTCCCCACAAAGATATGAATACAAACGTGTTTGTGTGTGTGTCAGGAATCACGGAAGAGAACCTGACCAAGCTCCTGCAGCACGCGCAGATTCCCCCAGACGACAGCGACATCATCCTCAACTTAGCCAACCTGGGTGTGCCCATCATCTCAGACGTGAGCCCCCCCGTGTCATCACCCACCCCCACGGGGCACGCAATGCTGGAATGAGGGTGTCCCTGAGTGGCTTGTCGTACCTTTAAAGACGTCTGTACGTTGGTCCAGCTGGGTGCCACCCCTGACACCTCTGTGCCTCCGCAGCCCAACGTACGCCGGCCCAAAAAACCTGACCGCAAAGAACGCGTCAGTGAGCAGACGTACCAGCTGTCCCGGTGGACCCCCCTGATTAAGGACCTCATGGAGGTAAGTACAGTTTCCGGTCTTGCTGACCCCAACTCCACCACCAATCAAGCGGCTTTCAACTGTGTCTCGCCATTCCATTGGTCAGGAAGCCATCGAAGACAAGCTGGACCCCAAGCAGTACCCCTTCATCTCCACACGCAGCCCTTCTTCTCATGGAGGTACCGCTGGCAGGTGGGCAGTGCGAGGTCTTGCGTTGTTGTCGGTTATTGAGCCGCCGTGGGTGTAGCACGGACGTTTTAGCCCTAGTGTTCCTTCAGTGTGCGTTTCCAGCAATTAGAACAAATGTTTATGAACACAAACCAACGTATCTAACTAAAAGGGTATTGCGGTAGCACCCAACCAGAAAGTGTATTAAATTAACAGCCAGACCCCATTTTATCCACATGAGGGCAAAATTTGTTTTGTAAGACCTCATAGAACTCAAACCTCAGCAAATAGGTAAGCACATGTCTAAACATTGGATCAGTTTAGCTTTACATTTCAGGTGTACATTAGATTGTTTAATCCGGTATTTTCAATGGGTCGAATATCCCAAGCCTGAATTTGTAGATTGTATCTAATTTCTTGTGAAGTCTTACATGAGGATGTATGACAGATAAGCGAATAAATAAACTGAAAGGTGATTAAATGCCCCCCCCCCAGTGCTCGGTATGGACAGTGGCACAAGAGTAAGCCCCCTGTGGAGGTGCGAGCGGGCCCCCGCCTCATCATCTTCATCATTGGGGGGGTGTCCTTCAGTGAGATGCGCTGTTCCTACGAGGTGACACAGGGAAGCGGCAAGTGGGAGGTCATCATTGGTGAGTCGGCAGCTGAGGGGTCGGGCACATGAAGTGACGTGGAGTGGGGGGGCAATGCGGCTAGGAGGCACTTTCACTACAGGATCTGAGAAAACCATGGATTTGAGCCGCACATGCACCAGAGTTGCAAGCCAAATACAAAAACGTCAAAAAACTAACTAGAAAATAAGTAAAATTAAAAAACAAGCCAAATACAAAAAAATGTATATGTGCAGTTTCAGCGAGGGGGTTTGTTAATTTCAATACAGACAATTAAAGGTAATCAGTCATTTTATGAAAATTTATGTAAATAGATTAAATGGGCCTAAACTTTCTATAATTGGTAAGAGTGCAGGTTTGACAGATGGTCTGAAATCCTTTATTACAACTGTTTAATAACTTAATAGTGTAACACGGTTCACTTAGATTGGCAGTACATGCGCGACTGCAATCCACAATTGACTCGGATGCTGTAGCGACAGGTACAATGCAAATGTTAAACAGACATGCAGACCAATCCAGTCAGATAAAATGGAGAGGTCAGAGAGTGGGGTAATCTACATTCTGCGTATCTTAATTAGATCCAGCTAAGTGTAGAAGGTTTGCAAAGAGGCAAGGCTGACATTGGAGTCCAGTCTGAGAACAACTGAATGCCAACAGATGTATTGTTCAGTAGGTTCCAAATCTGTATCCACATCCAGAATGTTATGGGTTTGAATCACATGATTGGCGGAGTTATCTTACCATGGCTGGGCCTGAAGCAAACCCCTTTAAACCCCAGCTGCTCCAGAGGTTCTGAATTCTAGCTGACCCTAATTTTCCGACCCCAGACTTTCCTCTTTTGTATGTCGCCTTGGACAAAAGCATCAGCTGGATAAAACGACACATAGCAGAGTACTTTAAAAGAATTTCCCTTTCACAGTCATACCTTTATCAGCAATATTAATGCAGTAGAATAACTTTAGAGTCCTGACCTCTAAAGGGAAGCTGTCATACTGTAGTGTCACATGTTTTAATGCTGACGATCACTTTATGTATTTCTCAGGTTTATGTTACATAAAGGGATAACAATTAAAAGGGTGATAAATTACAACTTATTGTGTTTACAGTTGTGATGTTAAGTGTGCTGTATAAGTATTTGCACATTTAACTTCAATATAATTAATGCTTGATTACAAACGCTATTGTTGTAATTGTTGTAAATGTTAGCCACCAGGGATACTAATGTAAACTAGAGATGCTGCAGTGTCATTGAAATTAAGTGACAATGTTTCCAGACAATAGAAAATCCTCTTAGAGGAATTCTGATTGTATGGAATCAAATGGTGGAAAGTTAACAGCTTTGGTCAGAGTTACTTAGAGCGGTGTTTCCCAACCCAGTCCTTGGAGACCCCCAAAGTTTTTTCTTCCTCCCATCCCCCTGCCATACAGTCCATATTTTAGTTCCCTATTCAGAGAGCTGAGAGGGGAGCAAAAACATGGGCTGTCTGCGGGTCCCCGAGGACTGGATTGGGAAAAACTGGTATAGAGCATTTAATGTAATGATGTCTTCATCTTCCATCTTCATCATGGGTGATTGAGAGTGACAATGGATGGAGGTCTTGGCTGCCTGGTCCCTTACCAAAGACACGGGGTTCAAAAGGTGGCAATGAGCTGGTGGGCCCTTCTCTTTCCTGCAGGTTCCACACACACACTCACCCCTAAGAGATTCCTCATGGACCTGCGGCACCCCGACTTTGTAGACCCCACTGAGCCCCACGAAGAGGATCCTGAACAAGCCAATGAAGTAAAGGCAGCCGGTCAAGCTGATCCCAACCCGTTTCGTCCTCTACTCGCTCCACATGTCATGTGAATGTAACCCAAGGCTCCCATTGGAGATATGGACACCAGATAGACCTGTGATTGGTGCTGTTTGACCCAGATCACCTTGTCTCCTGTTTTCCTGACCCCATTCCTGTTCCTGACAGGTGTATTAAATACCCTCTCATTTGACCACCTAGGGTGAAATGGGGCTCTACATGTTGACTAATTTATTAGACAATTTGCTAAAAGTGTGTTTAGTCTTTTGAAATGTTACTGGGGAAAAGCAAGGCAGGTTTTTGAAGGTCTTGTGGCTTGAAGTGTTGAAGCTGCTGATTTTATCCTATTGAAGAATTCTGTCATTAACACTAGTTTCAGAAAGTCAATGGTGATTGTTCAGGCAGGGGTTCCTTCAACTTTTGAAAAGTTCAGCTCCTCTCCAGTCTTCAACACTAGACATTCTTGCACCTTCTGTGGCCCATGTGTGACAGAGAGGCACAGGACCCTGGTTTAGGGAGCCGTCTCCTGCCTGCGTTGCTGTTTCTCAGCAGATGTGTATCTTATGGAGAAGCTCAGTGCTCCCTAAACCCTAGTTTATCCTGCTTTTGCTGGCATAAGGCTACACTTAGTGGCAGTTGCTTACAGGCTCAACATTTTCAAGACAGCAGTAAACAAGAACAAGGTGAAGCAGGAGACACTGGGAACAACCAGAAACCAGCCCGATAAAAGGCAGAAGCGACGTCCTAATGCCAAAGATGACCGTCAACTTATCCGACAGTTTCTCTTAAATCAGAGGATGATATCAAGAGACCTTCAAAAGCAATGGGAAACATTAAGGTTTAGGTGTGAAGTGCACTGCTAGGAGAGTTTGTATTAGGCTCCTAGAAGCTGGACTGAGCAAGGAAGAAGCCCTTCATTAATGAGAAACAGAGAAGAACCAGACTGCAGTTTGCAATATGTATACTGACACACACTCATACAGTGAGAAATGAGTCAAACAAAAAATTGTGCTGTGGTCTCTGCATTGTTCCCATGGCTGTATTACCTGTGGGGCGGTGTGTCTTTGTGTGGCCGTTTGTGCTGCGTTATCCTAAAAGACTCTGGGAATAAATTAGTATAAATATTTGTTGTTAATTATTGTATTATAGACTATTATAATTTGGTAAGATATGTTCGTAAGTCAAATCCATTATGAAGTGAAAAACCCATCCTGTGTGACGCTGCTACCCAAATGACTCGAATTTCAGCAAATATTTAATTGCTGGGTTTGAAATAATGTATTTCCACTACCAGTTAAATGTTGTTACACTGTTACATCTGGCCTTGTTTTAGTTAAGTTGCAGAGTTTATTAACAGAAAGGCTAATGGCAGGTGAAGCAGTTTAATTGTCCTGCCCAGTCTCTGGTGATGCAGATTTAGCCCCATGTCATGCGTGATGCTTATCTTCAGTTGGTCATGTGGATTTCACCCGGACCGGTGTGTTTGGTGTCATTTTTAATTACTGCAAATGTTTGTCCAGTTCAGACGTCGCTCCCAGTTAGAGAATAATGTTACCCTTGTTTTCACAGTTCTTACAAAGTGGGTTTAGATGATTTGCTAAATGTCTGTTTAGTCTTTTGAAATGTTACTGGAGAAACAAGGCAGGATTGTAAAGGTCTTGTGGCTGGAAGTGTAGAAGTGCGTTTTCACTTCTCTGTCTCTCTACACCTTAGGAACCCACACCTTAACCCCCACTCAACGCCTCCACAGCCTCAAGGAGACGACAAGAACAGAACAGTAGGAGGAGGAAACCAACACAGACCCACTTTCATCTCTGATGACCGTCCCCTATGCGTCACTTTCATACCTCCTCCTGATTACTTTTTCATTCCTCTTCTATTGCTTTTTTATGCCTATCCATCATTCCTCTTTCATCCCATTCATTCATTTCTCCATTCATAACTTTCCTTCATACTCTTTTTAATTTACCATTTTTTGATCCTATTGTTTGTGTTTTAGAGGCAGATTGCAATAGGGAAAAATGCACAACATAAGCGTTTATACTCTTTGCAAGGAATTTTAAGATATAATTATACAGACCTATTTAAATTAACATCCAGTTATCTTTGCTATAGGAAGCCTAGCTGTATAAATACTATGTGTCCAGGATAAACATTTGGATGATGTGTGGATGGGTGGAGAGAGAAACGGCTGTGAGGCATGAGTCTTGAGCCATGTTACATACTTTGCACCAGGGCAGGACTCACATTTGCTCTAATGATACCCTTGGAGCGACACGACTTGTTGATACGGCGTGTTAAAAGCATGACCGGCCAGCTGAGAGCTTTGTGAAAGCTGACTGCCTCGGGATTAAGAGCACACATGTTATTTTGCAGTAATATTGACTTCAGACTAGATAGCCTAAACTAAAAGCAGGGCTATTTTACTGAATTCCTCTTTATGCATTTGTTTCTAAGGGAGATTTACTGTGAAAATGCCATTTAGTGTTAATTACAATACATTTACCACATGCAAAATTTTCCAAAGGCTCCTGTTAGCAACTTATATAGTTGGAGCCGTTCAGTTGCATGGTTCCAACTATGTAAGTTGCTAATGTTGTTAGTGATTATGCTTTGGGGAAACACACCCTTGGACAGGGATTTTTGGGTTTTGAGTGAACACATTTACCTCCATTTACATGCCAGTAGTACCAAACCTGCTTGTGTTTCAGCATCTGGTTCCAGTAATATTTTCCACTGTAGAATCGTCCCCGTTTCCTCAGGAAACATCATAGCACCAAGAAAACCAAGGAAAATATTCCTCCAACAACACAACCCCACTTGTGAAATGAATCCATGAACAGAGCTTTACCCTTGTTTACTGTATACTCTGATTATGTTCTCTAGTGTCTCTGTTTTGTAATAGATAAGCCCCAGTTTTGAAATACCTTCTTATTTGTGTAGGTTTTTCTTAGTGAGCTGGTGATCTGTGTCTCCACTGTTTATCAAAGAGAGTGCTTTAATAAAGAGTTTGTACCCTTTACAGGGATGTCTGCTCCTTTCGCTGCGTGGGTGGTGTCAGGTCAGCTGCACTGTGGTCATGTGTAGATGATCAGTTTGAGGTCTAATTATAAGATAGAGCTGGAGTTGTTCTCTGTGATTCATTATCCTGTCATTGTCGGCATTCCTGCCATCCACAGCTGAGTAGGTTTGAGCCTGGTTGGTATATGGATGGGAGACCAACTAGGAGAGCTGGGTTGCTGCAGGAAGAGGTGCTGGTGTGGCCAGCAGGTTAGATAATCCTGCGGTCAGTGCGGATCAAAGTGCTCCAGTGCAGTGACACTGCACTGTAAAAATGCCACTGTCCTTTGGGTGAGATGTAAAACCAAGGTTCTGACTCTTAGAGGTTATAAAAGATTCCTGGGTATCTTTCCAAAGAGTAGGAGTGGTACCCTGTTATCCTGGTTAAAACTGCCCACTGTGGCCTATGCGTTCTCTGTTCTCTTCCTGTGCTGCTCAGGGTTCCCCTCCCTTCTGCAGTTTCCCTCCACACGTCAAAAACATGCAGTTAGGTGCATCGCCGTCTCTAGGTTGCCTATAATGTGCAAAGTCGTTTCGCACAGACAAGTGATTTGATGTGATGGATGTTTATACACATACATAATATGGCGATCACTCATGCATAAAATTTAGAAAGCAAACTGTATCATCTCAGTAAAACATGCAGTCTGTCCACTATTGTACAACATGCAATTAGAATGAGTGCATTAATAAAAACCGTACATCACCGTGTTTAATGTTTTGTCGTTATATAAACTGTAAATGTATCTCATTAATCTTTCATTTTATTTGACCACAAATTTAAAGTATGAATATAAATTTCTGAGACCTGCATTTTTCTTAAATGATTCCTTTGATATGAAACTGCACGATTATAGTTATTCTTGAATAAGTCAATGTCCCCCTAGCAAGGGTCAGGGAGCTACATAGAGCCTGAATGACCACTGTGTGGCAGTGGTGAACTCTGACCCAAGAAGTTTCACCTCCAGCCAATAGCAGCTAGAGGCGATAAAGTGGGTCAGAGGTGGGTGTTAAGTAATACCTGCGGAATACAATAAATGAAAATCTAGGTTAGAAGATTTGCAAACACACTGAATATTATAGATGTACTATACTAGATAATTGGATATAATGCAATATAGAAAACAATAATCTGAAATGTATCATACAATAAAGAGATTTCTCAAATAACTGGCCAGGGACATGGGAGAGTGAACAGCCTGTCAAGGGGGGGAACTCACAGCTCTTCAGGGGGCCACACTGCACCACAGGGACACCCCCGGCACAGATACCAGTAGAGCTGTTCTTTAGTGGGAGGGGGATCCCTCAGCTGGTAATCCAGAGGCCAACAGTTTAGGTTTTGGTTCACTGGGACACCTGTTGGTCATAAGTGACATAGAGCAAGGATAATATCACAGAAGTGACAGAGAGCTAGGATAATATCACAGAAGTGACAGAGAGCTAGGATAATATCACAGAAGTGACAGAGAGCTAGGATAATATCACAGAAGTGACAGAGAGCTAGGATAATACCACAGAAGTGACAGAGAGGAAGAATAATATCACAGAAGCCCTGCTCTTACTCTAACTTGCAGGCTCTTCAGCCAGAGCAGGGTGTGACTTCATATCCGTTCTTCATGCTGCTTCAGTTACCCGCCATGTATGCACACTGCGGGACTCTGCCGACCTGAACCCCCGCTACTGATGTAATTCCTATCATTTGTTGTAGCATCTAGCTGACATCTGATTCTCACACGCCATGCAGTCTTACCGGTATAGTTTGCTCCAGTGCTTGGGATGAACCTCGGACTTAGGAAGCTCAGCCTCTCCTGTCTATCCGTGTCACAGGAAATTCTATACGGTGTCCCTGTGATGGGGAGCTATTTACTTACTAAAGAAATCTCCCTCTGATGTCATTGTGAAGTAGCACATTCCCAATTGCCTGTATTTAGTCCCTGTGTGCACTTTGCTGGTGGCTTACCCGTGTAAGGTCCTCTCAGAGTGGGGCCTCCCAGCATACCCACGCCTGCAGCAAAGGATGTTGGGACGTGACAGTGCTTATGCTGTATGGGCATACACTGAGAATTCATAAACCTGGTGGCTATGAACACAAACACAGGAAGTATGCATGATTTTATGTGACAATGTGATACAGATGTGTGAATGATTATGTTTGGACATGTGACACCTTGGTAATCAGTTGTGTGACAATCCAAAGCTTACAGGCCCCGTGTTTAGGCCTCGGTCGCCTGAAGGAAGCTGCCTGCTTTGTAGAAGCTGGTGTGATCTGCTTGTCTTTCGCTGCCTGTATTACTTCCTCTGCTTCTTGTTCTGCCGCATTCATTTCCTCTTCCTCTGACTTTTCATCTGCTTGATGGTGTACAGTTCTGAAAGCAGAACACCATAGCACACTTGATTACGTGTGGGAAGCCCAAAAGCTCAACACAGACAGAAAAACAGAAAAAAAAGCTTCACTGGGGGTCTGGGGTGGAGGAGCTGAAGAAACCTGTCAAAGTCATTTATTTAACCATCATATATGAATATATTCACCAATCTCATTACCTGGAAAAAGAAGAGTGGGATTTAAAAGGGTGTAGGAGGTCCTCCTGACCAAAAGGGGGCTCTCCATTTGAATCGGATTGGTTAGACTTCCATTCGATGCCTTCCAGCTGTTTCCTCAACTTACTTATTTCAAACTGCAGGGACTGGGTGGCTTTACTAATGACAGACATGAAGTGCATATATCATCGGCGTATTTAAGTAAAAATGAATGTGTAAATCAATGAAACTTCATGGAATAAACGACCCAGCCATAGCATATGGACTGACAGCCTTTGCAAAATAATATGAAACCAGTAATAGGAAGAAACAAATGGACCTAACCCAATACATGTTTCACTGTGTAAGAGGTATGTCACCTGGATTAAAGATCTGCACCCTGCCATAACACAGTGGTTTCATAATGTAGTGGTTATCATGTCTGCTTTACACACAGAAGTCTTGAAACCAGTGGAACCAGTTTCTTCATTTATCCATAGTGAGTAGTACTATTGCTTCATATCCGCAGAGCATTTTTAACTATATGTAGCTCAGTTGGTCAGGACCTTATGCCCAAAAATTGTCAGTTCAAATCCCTGGATTGGCAGAGTGATTTTCAAGCTTGTATGACCAAAGACCCTGATTTCTTCTGTCTAACAAAGTTTTCTCAGACAATGTATGCCACTTTGTACAAGCGTGTTGTAAGTAAATATATCCATCTATACACACACATTTTTCATACTGATTATCCATTACAGGTAAATATACATCTAATATCAGAAACACAAGTGTCTCTATTAATACTGCTCACCCACAACATTTTGACTCACTTGCAGTATGGTAGAGAAGATTGGCTTTTCCTAGAGAAGGAGAACCTTGCTGGTCGGCCGCCCAGAAGTTCCATCAGTAGTTGTGAAGCACTTCTCAACTCCCAAGACACAAACGACTTGTATTTAACAAAAAACAGAAACCATACTGACAACAATAAGAAGGAAAAAATGAATGAATCTGTAGTTAGCTGTGTTTAAAGTCTGAGGAGATAGAAATTATTACACAATATAATGGAAGAACACATATAAATCACTTCAAATTCTCCCAATATTCTAATATATAAAAACACAATGTCCTGACACTATAATGCAGTTACCTTAAGTGAAAACAACTGTTGTCAGGACACTGCAATGACAATAATATTTACTTCATTCGCCACCGATTCACACAGTCAATGTTCTTTGATAATGAACTTCTGAGAATGATAAATCTCTGCTTGTTTGTTCTGCTATTTCTATGGCAGCCAAGGAGAGTCTCTGTGTTGATTTGTCCAGAATCCTGACAACGTTGCTATAGTGATGACATGTGGTGGGCAGGGGCTTAGCTGATGGTCAGACTGTTGATTGGCTGCCAAGGTGTAATGGACACAGACATTGTGTGACATTCGAAAATGAGCGGGGGCTTCAAAAGGAATAATAGGAATTGACTACAACACTGTTGTCTTTCCAGATGCAGGGCTTGTGGCGCTCTGACCTCAGTGTACAGGCTTAAATCACCTCACCCAACCTGCTCTTACAAGAAACATAGACAATAAACACACCTGCGTGACTGGATGAGAGTAAAAAGTGAAATTGTGTTGTTTTGTGAACAGCAGGTAATGTAGTAATTAAGGACATAACAATAAGCCGAAGGTTGCTTGTTTAAATGAAGGACCCCAATCCTTATTCTGAATTGCTCAGTGAAATATTTCACTGTTCAAATATGTAGTGTTAAATTTTTACTAAGGCAATCAGTGGTAACTGTATGGTCAGTAAACCACAACAAACATGGGTGTGTGTATGAGAGTATGTGTGAAAGTTGGTGTGTGGCTTCCACTCCCTCCTCTCAGATGCAGATACGGGTAC
>JAODKE010000043.1:4610542-4626579 GCA_026779605.1 Mormyrus hasselquistii
CAGGACTGGTACTGTTCATTTTGAAAAGGAATGATTAGTACAGTGAAACTGAAAACCAGAAGTAATTAATTGATTTGAAAAGCAAAATCATTTGAATATTGACAAGCTGGACTAAATAAGCCAATACTCCAATCTTTCGTTATTTAATCATAATATTGACACAGAAAACTGAATTGCATTGATTTATAGTTAATAAAATTGTGATAGTATTGTTTGCACAGCAATTCATTTTTTCGAGTTTTCAGATTAGGTTCAGTAAACTGATGCACCAGAGCTAATTTATTTACTCAATGTAAACATATTACACTGACTCTATTTATTGTATATATAATTAACCTACATGTAGACTAATGACTGTGGTCATACTTACCCAGATTTTCATTCATAGTTGTCATTGAGAGTCTGATGTCGAAACGCTACAAAATGTATGCTTTTGCAAACTTTGTTTTAATCGTTTAGTCTTTAAAGGGCCTTTCAAAGAAAGACTTTCCACTTTATGTTCTGCTGAATCACCAAGTCTACTGGTTTTAGTCCAAGATCGATCTCAGAAGTTTCCTGACCTCTTCGAAAGGAAGAAACTTTATTAAAAGCGTATGCTCAACGCTCAAGTTGCTTTAGTGACGTAATCGGACCGTTTTATTTGTAGCTGAATTTTCTGAGAGTGTAGACGCTGACAGATCCCCACTGAAGGGTGGCTGCAGATGTGTCAGTAGGAAGTAGATAAGCATATGGATACATCCTGATTTCAGACTCCTCCTTCCTCAGTGTAGCAGGGATACTGCAGAAGCATTTGGCGACAGGGGTGCACAAGGGGGTCCTGCGGTCTGGACATCGGCACCTGCGGCATCGATCAGAGCGCAAGCCGATCCCAAGGGTTATTCTCTGGGGTCCCCTTTCCCTGGACTGCGGGAGCCGAAATCAATCAGCCGTCTGCCGCCAGGCCCGAGGCGGCTCAGTGGCGGATTAACCTCAGCGTCCCGGCGGCACACGCGAAAACGCTGCGACGATGACAGCCACGTCTCACAGATGTAAAATCTATGGCTGGTGTCTGTCTGAAACGCTTCCTGTCTACAAGACCACCAAGAAATATTTAGGACATTAATTGATGGATGCTGCTTCTTCCTAAGTATTTGTAGTGTATGTTATTTAAATTAAAATAAAGTATTCATAGCATTACTTAATCAAAGCTTTGAAATACTCTTCCGTGTTATTGTGTGCCAATTTTGGATCCTAATCAGGAATTCCACCATATGATATATTCTTAAAAAATTCCATACTTCATTTTCAATATTCAATGTTTTATAACTAGATCTTCATTTTGCCTTTGTGGCCTGTGGTCATACTGGGTGTGGGGTAGCCATTGCTGAGTTGTAATAAAACACCTTGAGCAGAAAAAAACACAGTTAAGGATGCGATGGTAAGATGCAACACAAATATTTCTTCAAAAGTGTATGCAAAACTAACTTGCAGGCATGAAGAAGATATTTTATGTCCTACTGTCAGATATTTAGATATCTGACCAATCACAGGCTGACAAAATGAATGGAATTCTGGGAGAAGCACCAGCCATTTCCTCCAACATGTGTCTTCTGGTAAATTGGAATGTAATTGCATAATGGACGTGCTATTAAATAGGACATGGACGTCACAGCTCTGATGGCGAGACACGGTCCTTTGTTGCCAAATGCATGTCACACTTTAATTATTTTCCAGGCAGCTCAGGTGAATTTGATAGTAAAGCCCCTCTATTGGGTCCTGCTGGTGTATGTCATCCTGTCATTTTCAGACACCTGATACAGGAGTAGTTTTGATGTCAAAAATCCAGAAAAGACTGAAATGATATCTACTTTAGATAATTTTTGTTCACTTGCAACAATACATGCTAGTATATAATATCATAATAATATATAATTAGCAATTTTATTTTTCACGGTTTAATAAAAAAAGATCTGTCTTGTGTCAAACCCAGTCACAGTGTCAGGGCAACTTCCAGCATTGTTATGTGCAGGATGCATCATATGTCATAATTTCAGAAGTGCTGTATTTATTTTTCCTTTCATTTCCCATGACAGATTTGTTTTCTTGAAATGTAGGTAAAATGATAATTCATTCTTGGCTATTCTTTGCTGTACATATAGCAAAACTACACTGTGCTCTGTTTGATGGGGAAACTCCATTTCACTAATGGAAGGAGGCTAGAGCCATTTCATTGAGCAGATTTTATTTTCTGGGCTTTTTATGTGTCTGCTAAGCAACTGAACTGCACTGATTTTCTGGGCACTGGAGGTGAGGCGGAGCTGAACGCGCCGCGGGCCGTCAGACCGAGGAGGGGCGAGGAGGCCGGAACAATGGCTTTATGGGGCTGCGGAGCGAGGCCCAGTGTGACATCCGTGGGGAGGGGCTTCCCTCCAGCTAATTATCGGGTCGGCTCTGCCTGCCTTTGGTCCTTTTTAGCATTTCGGAAAGTATTGATGTGAAGCCTGGGCCGCAGCCAGCGGATGAAATGCAAGGGTGCGGGTCACTGCCACGATGCCGCCATTAATTAAAGAGGCCGGCATCCGTTCAGCACGGATGGCTGGATTTTACTGTGGGGTGGTAGAGAGAGTGTGGTTGTGGTGGGGGGGAAGGGGTCATAGGGCAGCACCCCACGCAATGATGTCTTTTTAGCCCGGGGGAGGTGGGGGGGGGGGGGGAGTAAATGGATGAAAAACATTAGGCCCCCGCGCCCTGCCTTGCTCTGACAGCTTCTACTCCAGGGTCTGAATTTATGACCCATTACTCCTGCCTGCTCTGGATCTACTGCTGCATTATGCTCTCTGTCATGACCCATTAGGCCCGACGTGGGCAGCATCCACTGAGGGACCTGCTTCTGCCCTCGGAAGCCCTTGGCACGGCTTACACGCTGTTTCGTTGTGCGTAGGCGACAGGGCGATCCATTTCTGGGCTATTCTCCTTACCTCCCTCCCGTGGGGGGTCGGGGGGAGTTGTAAAGTTACATCCTCATAAACCTTTACCTAGAATTTTCTCATGAGGCCAGGCTGACTCCTGGATTGATTTTGGTGTCTCAAGACCTATCTCTTTCAGGAATACCTTCAGTAGCCTGACGCCACTCCATGTTCCTGGAGTTCTCTTAATGTTGCACTTTCTGCTGATCTGAATAGTAGTTTTATTAGGTTCTTGCTTTGGCTGGATGTTGTTTTGTGGCTCTCGCTCTGATTCTGCTTACACTTGTACCTGGGCATTCATTGTAAACTCAGCCCATCCACACTTATGCCTAGTTGACTCCTCGACAAATCGTGTAATAATTGCGTGTAATGTGCTATTTGCCTGGCTGTACGTTGCTTTGGACCGAGGCATTTGCCGAATAATAATACATGTAAATGCTGTACTTACAGGAAATGACCATTGAACCACCGTGGAACAACAATGCTGATGAACTCATGCTTGCCAAATATGGCAAAATGTATTTGTAAAGATAAACTCATTTCGGGCAATTGGCCTAATAATTGTGACTAAGTGGGAATACAGCTTCAAACAGATGGGATATTAGTGGACAATCACAGGTCTGTGATAGAATAAGAACCCAAATTCCTCACTACATGCTGTTGGTTTATGTCTTTGGAAGGCTAGGGCATCAGATGCCAGTTTAACTGAGCTGTTGTAGGACACAATGATGTTTGATAAGTGCAGGTTTGATGTTCCATTAAAAGATCGATGCTGATTACAGTCTTTGGGATACGTGCTGCTGGACTTTTGAAAGGTCAGTATTTGTTAGTCCGTCGGCAGAGTAATTAATCAATCAATAGCTCTGGCTTCGGAGGGGGGGCTGGGAGGGGGAGGGTGGGCATCCACATAATCTCATAGGTTAAGCATCTGGCATTGCAGAAAACATGTGTGGACAAGGCACAACTAAAAAGCTTTAAACTCATAAATTGAATTAGCAAAGGTTGTTTCCCTGACATGTTTGCTTGAATTAGTCATAGCAGAGAGTAACTCCTGCCCCGTGTGCAATTAATTCTTCATTCTCTCCCATGCGCACTGAAGCTTGAATTATGACAAGCTGACAGAAAGAGACTTTTTTCTTGCTGTGAAAAGCGCAGGTTGTGATGAGGTAGGGCACATCATTAGTGATGTGATTCATTATGTAGATAACATTACAGAAGTACGTCACATGGGACAATCTCTTAGTAATTGTCAATGTCAAAGCGCAGCTGTAATATTTCATTCATCCCACGACTGGAGAGATTCGCTGGGACACCCTTCAGTTAACACCATGCTAATCGGGGTCCTGCTGGACAGCAGCTGATCAACTAGTGCTGAGAATAAAAGGTCCAGCTGAGAGTTGCTGCAGTCTGGCAGACAACTGACACAACTGGGAGACAAAATTGCTAGGATTGGTGTTTGAGCGTCTACCTGGGCAGAGTGGAGGCAGAACCTGACTGTTGGGCAGGGTTGTGGGGTCCAGCAGTTGGTGAGGAAAGATTCACTGATCTTGACTTTGCTGACGATGCTATGATCTTTGCGGAATCAATGGAGGCTCTGATCAGGGCTCTCGTGAGACTGAGCGAGGAGTCCGAGTGTCTGGGCTTGCGAGTGTCCTGGATAAAAACCACGATCCAGGCCTTTAATGACCTCTTGGGCACAGCCATCAGCAGTGTGTCCGTCTGGAGAGTGGATGTCGGCCTTGTCGAGAGATTCACTTACCCCAGAAGCGACATTCATGTCTCTGGTGACTCTTCCTGCTGTATGAAGTCAGCAGATGGATTGAGTGAGCATAGGGGGTCATGAGGTCGCTGGAAAGGGGTGTGTGGTGCCCCCAAAATCTTTGTAAGAGGACGAAGGTCCAAGTCTTTAGAGTCTTGGTGCTCCCTGTCCTGCTGTATCGCTGTGAGACATGGACGCTATATAGTCACCTGAGATGAAGACTAAACTCCTTTGGTACTGTGTCTCTTCTGAAAATCCTTGGATACCGCTGGTTTGACTTTGTGTCGAATGAGCGGTTGCTAGAGGAGTCCCAAATGAGGCACCTTACCTGCATTGTGAGGGAGCGTCATTTACGGCACTACGGCCATGTGGTGCGTTTCCCTGAGGGTGATCCAGCTCACAGGATCCTCATTGCTGAGGACTGGAGTGGCTGGACCGGGCCAAGGGGACGTCTATATAACACCTGTCTGCGGCAGATGGATGGCCATTTCCGGAGGGTGAGACTGGACCGTGTGACTGCCTGGGGGGGGTTACCAGCCAGGATCTTGAAGTGTTTCGTCATGTGGTTGGTGCTACAACACGCTGTCCCAGTGCATGCTCCCTACCTGATCTGACCTGATATAAAAACTGTGTGCAACATATGCAGGTATCTCCTCTGATATATTCTATTGTACATAGATAGCTTTCTCAACACACCCAGTAAACATCAATCGATTTCATATCTATCAGACTATCATGACTCCTTATCCAGTCCAAGGTCACAGTGAGCTTTGAGTCTTATCCTGGGAAACACAGGGGATAAGGCAGAGAGTATACACTATGGGCGATTTAAAGGCACCGATTCACCAAACCACATGTTTTTGCACTGCGGGAGGAAACTGGAGAAGATGGAGGAAAACCGCGCAGATGTGGGGAGAACATGGAGACACACATAGGCGGCTTGGATCTGAACCCAGAAAGAAGCGAGACACTGCAGCATTACCAATTAGGTCACTCTGCTGTACCACCATTAGGGGGCAGCAAAGACGCACCACACAAATTGAAGGCTTTCGCTAACTATTATTGTGCTCGGCTACAGGCAGCACACAACTGTGCGATTATTTTTGCAAAATCCCATCCTCCCTGAGGTCATCGCTGGCTAAATTTTCCTGACCCGGCAAAAGGAAGATGCTTTTCTGCCGGAGGTGTTCAAAGTGTTGTTATGACAAACATAGGGAGAAATATTTTGTTTTTTCAACAACTTTCTGCTTTCATTTGACTCGTGGCAACACGTCTAGCTGCATTGGCTTCTTGTTAAATTTCGAGCTGATTTTAATGTTTTATTATTTGTTTTTGAAGCCCTACATAGTCTGGCACCTTCATACCTTTCCAGTCTCCTCTATTCTCATTCCACTCTTCATTTGCTTAGATCCTCTAATAAAATCTTTCTGTCAATCCTTCAGGTGATCATGCATTTTTCTGTTGCTGGCCCCAGATTGTGGAACAGCCTGCCACTCCATCTTCCTCATTCTCCATGCATCACCAAATTATGGCTTAAAACTCATATTTACTACTTACCATTTGGGTCTGCTTGAGGTTTTTAGTTTTTAATATGTTAGTTTCAGTAGTTTTAATTTCTATCATCATTGACCTGTCTTCATCACTGTTTACATGTTTTATTTAAATGTTCCCTATTATGCATCATCATTTTAAAATCATGTCCTAAAACTTTTATTTTTGTTACATGGCATTTGATTTTCATATTTTTGTATGTCTTGTTCGCTTTAATTCCCTTTGTTGTACAGTACCCTGAATTAACATTAATGTCTAAATGTGCTTTATAAATAAACTTGACTTGACTTGAACCCTGAACTGGATAAGTGGCTGGTAGATGGATGGATGAATGAATGGACAAACTGAACTTAAAATGCAATGTTCAGATGTTTTTAAATGCTTTATATTTCCACTGTATCACCTGGCATTGTTTGAATGCATAAACCTGTATCAGTATTGTCCAAGCTTGACAGATTAGGAAAGAGGCCCATCACATTCAGAAGAATTTTTAACATGATACAAGAGAAATATGTTTCTGGCTATGGTGTTTGAGGACAGTATTACGTAACTGCAGAATTACTGACAGTAAGTTCATATGATAAAGGCAGCTTGGATCATACACATACCGTAAACTATAACTAGACTGTAGTTAGACTGCTAATAGTGCTACTGAGAAATTAAAGTTGTAATGTGTTAATTGTTACACGTAATTTATTCACACTAATTGCAAAAAAACAACATCAATCATCTTGTTGATTTCTCCACCAATTTCCAGCAACTATTCATCATGTGCAAATAGGCCGCATCAAAATAAAGACATAAGGGATGCTGTTATTGAAAGGCAACAGGTTGAAGCACTTTGCCGGAGGGAATCTCTGTCCAGTGTCAGCTTCAAAGACATGGCTTGAATCCCAGAACCCGTTGCCGGGGGAGATTTGTGTTGCCATGCACCCATAATTCCAAACCTGTGACTTTCCCTAAGAGACAAGTAATTAATAAAAAGAGCTGAAGTTGACCGCCAGCGTTGGAAATAAAAGCCAATGAAAAGCTGACGTGTTTATGTGAGTTTTCTTCTCTCAGTATGAATTATGATACAGTACAGTGGGCTTAACATTCTGCTTGTGATTAATATGCATTTCACACTGGCTTTTTCATTATTAACTTTTTTTATACAATACATCCAGGCCTGTACATAGTATGAGTGAGAAACTGATTTAAAAAGCAATTTGGAGTGAGAGGAAACACTTCAGGCACTTAAATGGTGCCTGATTAGGGGTAACGCTGGAATCACAAACAATTAGTGGCATCGCTATGGCCAAGAAAGTCATCCAGAATGAGAGCGAGAACACAGCAGAGATTTCAATAGAAGGGTCTTCTGACATAGATAAATGGGTAAATATGGCAATGAGCAAGGTCAACTTCACAGCTGAAGGGCAGAGGGCAGCTGAATGTGAACTATTTGCATGGTGACGATTCGAAGGCGACTAATTAGATCTGAGACTCACCTTCTGGAAGGATCTTCAGCTAAACAGACAATCACACCACAGTGTCTTGTCTGCCTATGGGGTGACCAATATTAGTTAAACAATTTCACAGTCATTATATCCTGAAATGCTGCCCACTAATGTAACGTGTGAATAAAAATCATTTCCAATTAAAATATCAGTCTGACCTTTATCAGGTCCGAATTGTTGATTTCCATGATACATTGGTATTTTATGCTCTGTGTACGCTTTAACTTAAATGGATAAACAATCAGCAGGTTGAAAAAAGAGTTAGGAAAACTGGCTGTTTCATTGTATCGCTGTGAAACATACATACCTTTGTGAATGCAGTTTTTGAAAACGAGGCATTATTGGATAAAGATTAACATTGAAATGGAGATTGCCCCATGCAACCGACAGGATAAAAAAATATCGATCTAAATTCATACTTAGGAATAAAATTTGGTCATTTTATCATTTTGTATATCTATATCTTTTATAAATGTGAACAAGTGGTACTGTGTGGTAAATCTGAACTATAACCAAGTCAAAATAAAATTGATTTTTTCAAAGGGACCTTTGCCCTGTGGAAACAATGGACACATCTGAATCGCTAAAAGGATCGGTAAACATCAGAGAAAAAATTGTAGCAGCGGCTAAAGTTTATTTACCAACTGACAGTCACTCTAGCTAAGCTGACAGGGCATTTTGATGATATATACAGTATGTATATGTTTGTATTTAGCTGCTATTTAAGTATTTTAGCTAGCTTATAGAAACGTTATTTGAAGACTGCGACATTTGCACTAGCAATCTGTCATATGTTTCTGATTATATATTTAACATAGGTGTCTATGAATCTATGAGTAACGAATCTGCGATGTTTCATGAGAACTATGAATTTAAAGCAAAGCAGTGCTACTGATATTATTCAGTGACGCTTCTGGCAAAGTTCTCTCGCAGTACCCAGAAAGCCAGGAGGTTCACCCCCTACCCCGCACAATCTGTGCCCCCACCAAACCTAATCTCTTTTTGTAGCTGTACCTCCTTCAGCCAGATCGGTGTTGTCAATCTGGAGAGTGGCCTGGCCAGAGTCATCTCAGGAAGGATCTGTTACTCTGTCACTGACCTCAGTGTCGTGACCCAGGCAGACACCATATGGGTGAGGTGGGATGAAAGTAGATCCGGGGGGGTCCGTTTCCCTACAGACAGCTGGAACACTCTTACTCTCAGTGATGATCCATGCTCAAATAAAGCATAAGATGCCCCCACCTCACTAGTCACTTATATCCAAAACAATATTAAAACACAATGCAATGTCCCTCTGCTCTCACAAATATTTATATTCTATCTACCTTATTAATACTGAATGATAACACTGACAGTTGACTAAAATAAAGATCTTTTGTAAGATGGCATGATTATTATTTTAACAAAGAAACAATCTATGGAAACAGCACCAGTTATGAGAAAAGACTGAAGGCCAGTTCATAGATCACATTAGCTTGTGGAAGATGAACAGTTCCTGTTTTACCCCCAAGTAGACCTGCAATGGACCGGGAGTCTATCCTGAGAAACCCCTGGTACTTCCTGGGGGAGGCTCTGTGATGGACCGGGAGTCTATCCAGAGAATCCCCTGGTGTTTCCTGGGATAGACCTGTGATGGACCGGGAGTCTATCCAGAGAATTTCCTGGTGTTTCCTGGGGGAGGCTCTGTGATGGACCCGGAGTCTATCTGGAGAATCCCCTGGTGCTTCCTGGGGTAGACCTGTGATAAACCGCGATGAATGAATATGGTTATGTAGAATGGATGGATGGACAGAGAGACATATCCCTATGTCGTGTACATACAAGTTACAGGCTCTCTCCGAATTAAATAAGTAAAAGCTGGACATTAACTGAAGCTGACTCAGGTGGCCTACTATTGTTTTATACTTGCATATCCCTGGGCTGACACCTGACACCTCAGCCGTCTCTCACAAACACGCTACCACTCACATCACTCGTCTTCATGCCGCCTGCATTTTATTATTATAACGGGTGCTGTATTAATCAAACATAAACTAAGTCTTAGTCACATACTGATCTCATGTTAATTCATCATTAATGAATTGAGACGCATGTTTTATCTCAAGCTGTTCCTTCACACGTTACAATATCTTTTAATTATGCAAACCTTTGTGAACCACTGAAGGATCAACTAAAGCCATGAATAACGCATGAAATACTGATGTGATATTTGTTTGCTAGTGAAACATGATGTATCTTTTATCTAAAATAGCAACTGGATTTATTCATCATTTGTTTATGATTATGTGCTTCAGTAATAACTGAGTCACTACTAAGTATCCGTGCCCTGTCAGTGTCTTCTCTTCTGTGCATTAAAATGGTAATAAGAATTCTAACCATGTATTATTTACTAGTTTTAAGATTTAATAGGATAGAAAGAGGATTAGTAATAGTAAGTAAGATGTATATTATTTAATGAGACATTCCAGTCACAAAGGAGACAAAATTTCCATCCATCCATCCATCCATTTTCCAACCCGCTTAATCCTAATGGGTCACGGGGGGTCCGGAGCCTATCCCGGAAGCAACGGGTACGAGGCAGGGAACAACCCTGGACAGGGGGCCATCCCATTGCAAGAGTCAAAATTTTATGTGTGGGAATACAGACTATATCTGAGAGTACTGGAATTTTCACAACCGGAGGGATCCATTAAACTTTTGTATAAAAGCGATTTTTTACCAATCCCAATCCCAGAAGAGCGATAGCTGCCAGTCTTATACTGGAGATAGCCAAGTGACCAATTTGGCCTGCTATTTATAACGATACTTGTACCATCTCTCTAAACTGGAAAATCAGACAGTTTGCCCCTCAGCTGAAAGGCAATCTTCTAAAAAGCACAATGATGTGTTTAGCGACGGGATGAGGAATCAGTGCTAAGACAGCAAGTCAAATGAAAAGTCAGGTGATTTGCGGGGAACTACAAACCATGAATGCTGGCTGCTTAAAATGAACTATTAAATAATCAAAGTAAAATGTCAAGAGGAGGAATTGGAACACAGTAAAAGGTATAAATTGCTCAAGTTTTATAAGCTCGTGGCACTTCAGTAAAAGCAGATTAGACTCCGAATAATCTGAGTTTTGACTTTAAATCCAACAGGCCTAATCTAATCTGATCCTCTCTAATCCAATTTTTAATGCCGGCTACAGAGGGAACCGGTACAGTGAAGCCTGCTTTGTGGGATGTCTGACATAAATGCAGCATCTGTCCAAAGGAGTTCAAGACTTGAAGTAGACGAAAGATGATTGCTGATGTTCATTCACATTCATAGAAAAGACACCAGCACTGGTTAAATTCATGACTTTGCATTTAAAACATGAACACAGTATGACTTTTCATGGTAATGCTTTACATTATTAACTGCACCATCATAATGCCTTCATAATGCATTCGTAAAACATTCAATGCACCTTCATAATGCATTCATAGAACATTCATAAGCAGCATATAAGTACACCTTAACATCAGTCCGTAACACCTTTAATATACATTAACAATAATTATAATCATATAATTATATACTGTATGTTATTTGGATTTTTATTATTATTATTGTTGAAACAAGAGTTATAATTCCAGAACTAATTCCAAAAACCAAAGTGAAGCACCAGATAGGCACACTTATGCACTATGATGATTAGCTTAATGTGGGAACATGGAGTTACTTAACCTAACCCTGACACAAAGGGCAGTACTCGGGATGCGCTGAGCTTACTCCTGACAGGCCCAATCTAACGCCCCGGGGCTGGTAAATCCTCACTTATTGTGTGATGCGTTGTCCTGGTGACACGTGAAAGAGTCGATTTGCCCCCAGGCTTTATTTCTCCGCACCATGAGTGACGTGTTGCTTGGGCTTGAAGTGGAAAACAGGGATCTCCTTTCAGTAAGAAAAGCTAGTAGCGTGGTGCATAAGGACCTCTGTAGCACCATCGAGGATGCCACTTAACCCCAACTGCTGCAGTAAAATATGCAGCAGGAAAAGAAGAATGGAGAAAAAAATGTAAGTCACTTTGGGTAAAAGTATCAGTGAAAAAGCTGAGATATAGAGCAGAGGGTGGCCGGTATAGCAGGGTACTGTGCTGGCAGCCAGGTACAAGTATAGCACATACTAATACTGTATGCAGAGTACATAATTCTTCATAATGATCATAAACAAATATGTTCCTGGTTTATGTATTTACACCATTGTACATTACATCATTATTTTAAAGTGTACTCCTCTAGTTTACTATAGCCTAGTTGTATAGTACTACACAACAACGAAATTGCCTAGAGATGCATTTCTCAGAATTATGGGATCGGACTATTCAAGAAGTCTTCCTTTATTTTAGTCTTCATTTTGTAATTTTAATACATTTTTATTTTGAAGTGCAAGATACTTTTACAGGTATAACAATCTGGAGAACTATTAAGGCTCTGGGCATTTGGTGGGATAGAAAGTATTGCGATCAACTGTGAGTGTCACTCCGGACAGGATGCGAGACCGTGACAGGAAATACACACCGTACTGTATATAGCTGCATATTCACACTTCAGTCAGTTTGAAGTCTTATCTAAACGTAGATAAACTGAGAGAATGTGTCTGGTTATCCTGAATCAATAGCGCTACATAGTAGCTTCCAAGAAGCCAATAAAATAAAAAGTCCAGTACTGTACATGTTGTATTTAAATGAGCACAATTATAATGAACTAAACAGTTAATAAAACTATGATAAAACATGGCAGAAAACTTTTGTCCTGTTCACAAGATCAGCAGTGGTCACATGCACATGTGTGTTGGTGGGTTTGTGGCTGAAATCCCTGCAACTCTTTTCTTCCACATCAGAGCCATCAGGGGGTCTGGGGTCTTATCAGTCCGCTGAATGTCAGCATGCATCACTGTGCTTCACTGCCTCTTGGAACAAGACCAGGGAAAATAAGTCATTTTCCCCACTCAAGAGCCCGGAGCAGCTGGTGCCGAGCATGTGAGAAGTGTTTATATAAGCCGTGCGCATGGCGATAAGGCCGCGCTGCCGCCGACCTCCACCGTAGATAAATATTTGATGGGGCGGGAGAGGCAGGCAGATGTTTGTCAGGATGCCATTAAGCAGCCTGGTGTCACCACAGCTTCCCGCGCCGACATTCCCCGGTGTCACGGCAAGGCTGAGTTGCTGCTGGCCTGCTCCTCCTTCGCGGTGCCCAGGGAGCGGGCAGATAAGGCCAAGGAAGAAGAAAAAAAACATATATATATATGTCTATGTGTGTATGTCTATGGTCTATGTGTGTGTGTATGTATCTATGTATATATCAAAACTGAGTTATGACCAAAATTCTGACTCTTAAGCTCTATTTTATCTCTCTTAACAACATATCTTACTTGAAATATAATCGATTTTAGAGAAAAGACGGTGTGGAAATTACAGTAGCTACAAAATTTGCATGAAAATCAAGGCGAAAAAAGCCTTTTTCAGTGTCAGCATAGGTATGGTGTTTTGCCTTAATGGAGCAGAATAGAAATACAAGAATAGAAATTTGCGTTTATGTTAATTTTTAG
The DNA here is from genome assembly GCA_026779605.1 of Mormyrus hasselquistii. Taxonomy (NCBI): domain Eukaryota; kingdom Metazoa; phylum Chordata; class Actinopteri; order Osteoglossiformes; family Mormyridae; genus Mormyrus; species Mormyrus hasselquistii. The sequence continues at coordinate 4,623,865 of JAODKE010000043.1, forward strand.
AAGTTTGTGAAAATGGCTATTACTTAAAAGTGTGGTGGACTTCATGAAAATTCCATTTGTCATCCAAGTGAATCAATGTTTTTTTTCTTTTATTTACTTCTTTAGGCGTCCATTCAGATGCCTGTGAGATCAAACAATCCTGTAAAATCCTATCATGGAGCATATGTAGAGGCTCACCATTGTCACCACTCTAGTAGAGGAACCAGCACTAAAAAACTGCTGTCCCCCTTTGAAGATGTGACACTCTGTAATGGTGGCAGAGTTGCTGCCTGCTTGGGTGTGTGTGTCATAAAAAGGGGTCCTTTCCTTCAAATCACTTTATAAAAATACATTTTTACCACTTAATTTTGTAAAAAATATGCTATGTGTATTTGCCTTCTGTAGTTTCCCATCTTAGCAAAAGTTTTTGAAAAGCAGTGTGTAGTAAGTTTTCGGTTTAACACTAACAGGAGATTCACATTTATCATTTTACTTTATACGCGGTTCACGTTTGCTGAGCAGATTGTGAGAGAGAATAAAGGTAGGGCTATATAAAGCTCAGTTTAGTGGTGTGACCAAAATCAGAAGTGATTACCTGACCCATTCAACGAACAGTCACCGATCATGTAAAACCCACCGACTACGCACAGGACGGCAGGCGTCTTATCATGGCTGCGGATAGAGATTCTGGGCCCCATGAAAACATACCACATTGGGCCCTCAACCCAGACCAATGTTCTAAATTTTTCTCAGGGGCCCCTTCAACTCCCCCCTCACTACACACACACACAGTGCCCCCACATTTCCTTCTGGTGAGTGAGAGACTGGGACTGGTGTGGACCAGTAAGAGCTAGGTTATCATGTTCATGTGTCGGTTTTCTGAATGCAGACAGCATTTCAGGCTCCTGCTGACGGTCTGTGTGCTTGGGGTCACATGGCTCTGACTGAGAGGCAGGAGGGAAAGCCTGAGAATTTAGCTGAGTGTTTTAGCTGTTGAGGGATATGCATGTAATCTGCAATATTTGGTGACTGATTTCCCATATGTCTTATATTACAAGTACCTGCTGCCTTTTCTATGATTGTGGTACAACTGGATAGAAATATCTGGCATTTTATATTCTGGTATTCTGGGAGCAGAATCTTTTAAATTAAAATAACACTATCTCTTTAAAAGCATTACATCACGCTTAGAAGGCTAACCGTTAATGTTTAATACCCATTGTATATATTGTGTATATCTAAAGTATAGATGCTGCAAATATGTACACATGCACTTTATGTTTTTGACAGCATTTCATGGTAGAAAAATCATAATTTGAAAACAACGTATTTTGACACGCATGTATTATTCATCAAATTTGGCAGTTTGCTGCAATTTTGCAACGGAAAATTGTCACCGTGTACTCCGGTCACAGCGTTATTGCTCTCCTGCAGAAATGACGGGTAATTAATCTTTCAGCCGAGCGGCGCGGCGGAAGCTAACCTGCCGAACGGGCTGTATCACTAAGTAGAGACATCGGACCAGAAGTATAAACATCATTTACACAGGGCAGTTTTTCTGCTCAAACAGACGTGATGTTGATGAAGACGGACTCTGTCCCTGGAGGTGCAGCGATCTGTGCGGCGTTTGATCGATGCTGCGGGGCGGTGAAGCAATATTATTGTCCCCGGGAAGGGAGGCACCACTAAAGGATGTGTAGCGAGTTTTTTTTCCCAACCTTTTTTATTTATCAGATAACAGTGGCTGTAAAACAAAAACAAAGTGATGAATGAGGCAGATCGGTGAGGCAAGTGCATCTGGAATCTGTGCTTTTAACATCCCGCTGGAGATGTCCGAGCTGGACACGTGTTCCTCTATGGCTTACAGGGCCATAAAGGCGCGGTATACTCTTCAAATGAATCTTAAAACTTTATTAGTGGTTAATTGATAAAATTGATTAATTTAATAACATTTCACCAAACAACACATTCAACATCTAAAAATTCTCCGTGCACAGTGGAAATCTGTCAATAGAGTTGACTTTCTTCTAAGCAATGACATTTTTATGTAGGTTTATTTCAGAAAACCATACAAATGTTGTACTGTATGATGAACCGCGCAACACGATTTGTGAAAACACGGAGACTATGAAATTCAGCAAATAAACAATTTGGGCAATTGATTTAATTATTACGGAAAGTCATAGCAGACAAAAAGAATATATTATAAAGCTCCATTATGAATATTTTAATATTTCAGGACATAGGCTACATAAATGCCACATTTCAACAACATGTGTTTTACAATGGCCATTATAAGATCTTTTTAGATTGGGGGATTTTTGGCTAAATGTGATTTTGCCTAATGTATATTATATAAAATATTCCTTAGACAATAAGCTAATTTTAACCAGTCTAGCCAACTTGTATTGATATAATCTACCTATCAAAAGGGCTCTGCGTTTATCCTTATTTATCTGTTGATACAGGTTTGAGGCCGTGAGGTATTTTCTGGTTTAGAAAGTTTAGACACATGAAGATGACCAGCTTCCTGAGATAAAAGGATCTTAAAAGCTTATGTGGTGAAATAAATTCTGAAAAACGTGTGTGCGTGTGCGTGCGAGTATGTGTGTGCGTATGTGTGTGTTTTGTTATTTGATGAATCTTATTAAGAATATAACAGATAGGGATCCAAGACTGTACTCTTTTGATTCATTGGCTTGCATGGTCAGTACTATGGAGTAACACTGTAAAAAG
>JAODKE010000043.1:4640835-4655612 GCA_026779605.1 Mormyrus hasselquistii
GGCACGAAGATCCAGTGATTACCTGCAGTGTGTAACACGAAGGCGGCCAGCAGGCTGGGCACGAAGATCCAGTGATTTCCTGTCATCTCACCATAGTCTCTTTACCTTATAATTACTGTATGAACCCAGCTCATGAACAGGTGACTTTAATACTTTGGAAATTCTGTTTTTCCAGTATCTCTATTGAAAATTGAGTAAATGGTCCTTGATACTGATTGATTGATCGGTTTTCTTGTTAATATTTTAAATCATTACAATTGTTCAAAGGTCTGTAATATTTACAGTATATATGATGGAAATTTTACTAAAGTTCATTCACATCATGAAAACATGATAATAGCAACAGCAGCAAGGATGATAATGATGATAATGATAACAATAATGATAAAATATTTATTTATTGTTATTGTTATATTAATATTGTCATATCTCTGCAGATGTTAGCAGGCCGAAAGCAGTTTATCGTACTGCATTAGAGTGTATTGAGTTATAAACAAAGCGTGTGCTGTGACTGGAGAGGACAGTGAGAGTTTCATGTGTCTGTCCAGCCGTCGCAGAGAGAGGGCTTGGAGCCAGGGACAGTGTCCGGGCCAAAGCTGCTAGATCAGACAGCTGTGATGATGGGCCGGAGCCAGAAAAGTGCCCCCACCCTCGCGGGAATTCCCAGCAGCCGCTTCTAGGGTGTCCAGGCGACGGCCAGGGTGTCGCTCAGGATTCCTGAGCACCTTCTGTAACAGGATCGGTTTGGCGGGGGGGAGGCCTACGCCTGGCAGCCCCCCCCCCCCCACCCCCACGGCTCTGCACTCAGGAGCTGCATGGCAAGGCGCCGGTCAGCTTTAGCATCCCAGAGGGCTGCGCAACTCAGCTTCAGAAAGCTTCACTGTCCTGAGCACGGGACTGCAGAAATACCACTAAGAACATTAGGCTACTATGGATTATCAGTCTTGTCTGTACAATCATAATAATTATATTATTTTTAATATGATCTAACTTTATATATAAAATAACCTGTGTATAATATTAATAATCTTTACAATAGAATTAAATATCTATATAATATTTAATTTTCGACCTAATATCTGTACTTGTAATCTTATTACAAGTGTACAATTTGCATAACTATATATTTATATGATTTTGACATTTCATTCTAAACATCTCTTATGGTTTTGAAAGAAAATGGCAGTATTCAAAGACTGGATGTAAAGGATTTAATAATATGGTACAGTATTCTGTCTTTATGCGTGGTTTATGTGCTATTAGTAGTACTGTTAAAACACAGCTTGACAAGTCACATAAAAAATCCTATATATTAGGAATGCATTATATACTCCAAGGCTGGTTTAGTAATTCAAAATTAATCACATATATGCACTTCTGATAATCTAATTAGAGAATTAAATAAAATACTTACATACTAGATTTTAAAATTTCCCGAGATCTCCTCAAGGGAAGTGGTTCAGTGTATGATGCCGGTTTTTCCTGTATCTTTATTATTTAAGTCGTTCCTTGTATAAAACTCATTGTCATATTTTCCATAATTTAATAAAACAGGATTTATACATTTCTGGTGATCTCCCTGCCTTTCCACCTTGTGGGGTGGCTACACAACTTTAGGCACAAGTTCATTTATCACAGCCAGTTCATTCACACATCTGGCTGATTGGCTGAGTGCCACATTTTACAGATTTTTAAGCGTTTAAAAGTCCTGCTGCGCATATTGAAAAGCGTCGCCTTCAGAGAAATATTAACAAAGCAAAAAATGGTGAAAGTGAAGTAGAGGAGACTGAATGAGAAGATAAAATTCCTAACTGGTTTACTGATCCGTTGTACTTTGTTTGATTGATTTGCAATTAATTCTGGTTTGTGGTGCTAAGAGGATTGAGCTTGGCGCCAACCTTCAGAACCCCCGACACCTTATACTCGCAGAGAGAACGGCCGGCGTGGAACGTCAATAATCGGCTGACGGTGCTCTTGGAATTATACACGTTCTCTCTTCTGAAACTCGCCCCCTCGCTGCTTTAGCTCCATGCTGGAGCCGTGAAACAAAAATATCGGTTAATGGTTGCAGCCATCAACCAGGTGGACAGGAGAGATTTATTGACAATATGTTCAGGATAGAAAGCAGGGGTTGCTTTTCCTAATTCCTTTTTCCTCCTTCCTGTCTTTGTTCAGGGTTGATGGACAAGCAGAGTGCACACCTGTGTATTTTGTATGGTCTTTAATCTACAGTGAGTATGAGGCCCGCATATGGGCTTTTTCCAGTCAAAGCCTGCATTTCTGGGCAGGAAGAAAAAAGCAACACGCGTGTCTTTGTGTAGCATCTTTCATCTTGAGCGACTTGGAACGCCAGAGTGAGGCTCTGGGTACTCAGTGCCCTGCCCGGCGTCTCCTCGAGGGCCAGCACATGGACGATAACGAAGAAAGCCCAGGACATCCAGGAGAGAGGATGATGGAGGAGATGGGCGTACCATTTGCTGTAGGGTGCATTCAGCAAGGTTCAACCCGGTTGTTTTGCCTTTTCTGGCCGGGTCTTTAATGTTCATGGGGTTGCTAGAGCAACAGCTGTCTCCATCAGGAACAGCCCATGGCTGCCCTTATCGACAAAGAGAGAGAAGGAAGTGGTTTTAACTAGGGAGAGAGAAACCATTAGTGGGAATTGAAGAAAGATGCAGTGCGGCGTGATATGTCAGCAAGCGGCCAAAGAAGATGGGGAGCAGTAGTGAGGGCATGGGCTATATGTGAGTCTGGGGACATGTGAAATGGGATTGGTGATCTGGTAAATTCCCAGTTGGACTGACAATCTATGGTAGAATTTTGAAGAATTGTAAATAGTGCTAAAGGCTTTTGTTGTAACCTGCCAACTGATTACTGACTTAAAATACAAAAATGTGTTGTGTGTTTGTTTCACAGGCTGATACAGAGAATGTTATTGTCAGCCAAGTCTTCCTACAGTTTGTTTTCCTTCAGGTGTCCAATTAGCTGTAGCCAAATGATTTCATACCATCCAGCTGTTTCCAGCCAGCATTCTGCATATCCCTTATCACTGACATGGGACCTTTCACCCCTGTGACTCTCAAGGTCACTGCTGTGATCCATATGAAAATATTTAAGCTTGTTTTTGGATTTTGACTGCCACTTCTATTTCTGGAATAAAGGAATTTGGGCAGGAGAGGATGGAAACAGTGATGTGGCTTTAGTTGAAGGTGTGAATCAGGTACTATTGCCAGTATGCTTCAGAAAGAATTCTCATGTGGACAGAACTTCCTCTATTTTCAGTAGATTGACATGCTGTTTTTGGAGGTGTTGCCGTAAATGGGTGCAAAGCGCAGGTCACACCTTTTGTTCCCGTCAGAAAGAAAAAAAGACAGAAAGCCGTCGTCCTGAAAGCTGTGATGCCTATTGACACACAGGACCTTATCTGCCGCTTCTGTGCTGCCAAAGCAGTATTAAAATACACACACAATGAAATATTTATGGCGGGATGAGAACTGATCAACTCCTTTTGCAGTAAATGCTTAGCTGCCACTCAGTGCAGCCTTTTGCAACACATAGTGCTTCCTTCCTTGTGATATATATACACACACACATATATGTGAAATGCATGTTTTGTAAAAAGGGTAAGATAATTATTTATTATTGCATATATCAGCTAGACTTGTACTCCATACGATCTGCACTATTGCACAGTGTATTTGTCCTCTTCTGTATGCAGGTAGTTTTTGGTATATTTTTAACGTGCATTGTTACTGTCTTTCTCTGGTTCAAATGTCAACTGCAATCACTACAGTGGAAGGAGCAGGCAGGAACGAGACTCACATAAACAAATAACAAATACCCCCTCTTTCCATTAGAAAATTATTCTTGCAATTTGCTGGAAATCTGTGGCCTGCCAATCCATTTGGTCTTTTTTTTTTTTTCTCTCGACTCGAAAACAGCACTAATTATGCAAAAAGGCAAATATTTTAAGCTTTACTGGAACTCTGCATTTGAGCAGAAAAGGAAATGCTGCACGCACACCAAGATAAAAGCAGAAATACATTTTTTTTTCCACCTGATGTTGTGTCCCCTCTACAACATACTGATGAAGTGCCCCATTGAGCTGAGATCTCATTAATTACTTGATTTACTCGCAAAAGTAGAAGTTGGGGGTAAAATGAGAGCCCTGCCTAATACCATGATGCACCATCTTAAGGCACAAGATCTTTTTAATGTATTCGCTGCAGCAGCGGCTGAAAGGGCGGAAGAGGAAGCTGAATGGATCCATTAATTTAATTGAAACGGGCCCCGACAAGAGATAAAACATCTCCTGCCTACATCTCTTCAGGCTACGTTGGCTTTATAGTAAACAGCCGATGATCCGCGAAACCGGAGAAATAAATAAATAAATGGACAAACAAATAAATAAATATGGGTGGCAGATACGCTCTGCGAGGACTTCAAGGCCGCAGAGCATGACACGGGCCAGGGAGAGAGGAGTCTGAAGAGGCTGGCCTTTTTTCATGTGGAGGGCTACGTGAGCATCCGAGCCGTGCTCCATTCATCGTGCCGCTGCCTCGCAATCTCCACGACGGTAATTTGGCTTCTGGCTCGCAGGCTACAAAGGCAGCCCCCGCGTTTCATGTTGCCGATCTCCAAAAGGACATTGTGATGTACCTTCCGTGCCTGTTTTTCTACAAAAGAAGTACATTATACATGTACTGTAAGTATATAAAAACATATGATATGAACAGATCTCTGAGAAGAAAAACAAAAAAGCTGACAAAGCTCTAATCAAATGGATGATGCTAGGAATGCTGGGAATACTGGGAATGCTGGGAATGCCATTTTATAGAAAGGAAGGCCGGACTGAGCCGTGAACTGCGTGGAACTGTGGGGAAACAAAGACCCCTATCAACGGAGACCCAGAATTCACGTCAATGGGGACCAAAAACACCTATCAGTGGAAAATCAAAACTCCTATCAATTGGGAGTCAAAATCGATGTCTATGTGGTAACAAAGACCCCAGTCAATGGAAACTCAAAAACCACCGTCAATGAATTTCATTTTGAGGTTGCTTTCCCCTAACCCTGTTTTTCCCATTGAATGCGAATATTTCTATCCGTGATTTTAGTGAACGTGAGGTTTTTCAGACACATATTAGGTGTGCTGTAGCAGGACTGACCGTACAGACATACAAAACACAGAAGGTGATTTTAGTCAAGTTTGTTCCTGATCATATACGACCATCAGACTGGATGTACTGTTTACCGGAGACTCTGGCAGTAACGGCACTGCCTTGGAGGCCTGTGCAAAGAGCAATACAGTGAAAAGAATAACCTTTGCTCTCTGTCTCTGGTTTGTACAGTTACATCTTCAGGTCTGGCACATTTCACCTGATGCACCTCACAATGGATTAACGCTAACTATGGAGTCTGCCTTACCCCTTGCATTGCCTGGCTCTGTGCTAAATTCCAAATAAAAATTAAATCTCAGCCAGGTTGTGCTGGGGAAAGCCCTGCTTTGTAGATGTCTTGACTTACAAAGTTAAATGACGATTTATGGGATTTCCACCACGGAGACCAATGGCTATGGAAACACAACCTTCTACAAGAAATTTGAAAACATTTTTGCTATTACTGTTTCTGTTCGTTGTTAACTATTCACAGTTGAACTGCGCGTTTCTTGGAATTACTGGATAGAAGGGTGGGCTGCGACATTTAAACGAAATTTATTGAAAGTAAAAATAAACAAGCAAATCCTAACTTGTATACATGTGCTATAGCATCTGATCACTTTGTGTTCCTCTGATATTCCCTGCATCATTAGCTGGCTCAAAGTGCTTGTTTTTTAGTCCCACCTTACTAGCAGTAAGTTGCAGCCCCGTGTCTCTCCTCCCAGGTAAAGAACAGCCGGTTGCATCTCCAACCAGATCCCACACAGAGCTCCACCACTGCTATGTAACGGGTGAGTCCTTCCCTGACACGACCTCGCTCCTGCTGTTCACCCTCCGGCGGAACTGTGGAAGCCCGGTCCACACGGTCCTACAAAGACACAAACAGATGAGAAAGCATCTGATAAAATTTTTTATCTATTCTAACAGCTAAATGACGAAATGCAGATATGGATTTTAGCCAGAAAGATTCTTTAAGAACAAGACTTGTAAAAATCAATAATTCTTTTTACTGGGGCTACGATACAAATAGATGACTTTGGTTGCAAAGAATAACGTGTCTGCTTTGATCCTGAACTGGCCCTCGCGGGTTCAGCCGGCTCCCCTCCCCACCTCCTGCTCGTCTCCTGACTCCCTCCATACATACAAACATTATTTTAAATCTGTTTGATAGGCCTGCACTATGTAGTATTTCTATATGCTACTCTGCAAAGAAGAAGAAGAATATTTTATATTTAAAAGAGTCAAACACACCGTTGTTTTTTTACAAAGACAGGGCAGTGTTATAAAGACAAATGGTGCTGCTGGATATGCAGCTATGATAGATATATGTTAAAAATAAACCAAAATAGTGCACTGTTTATCTCACTTGCTCACACAGACTATCAACCTAAGAGCATAATAACCGTGAATCAATAATGGGGGAAAAAAGTAAAATTTTAGCATTGCTCACTTATGTCAACCTACCTTCCATTCCGGGCAAACGGGATCAGAGATGGAGGGGTTTTATGTGGGTTTAGGGCAAACATTAAGCAGTTCATATATCCGCACTAACCGATCCGCATCTGTCACTGTGAACGACCAGGGAGTCGGGCTCTGGTAAGATCACACGCTCATAATGTATTGTGACACGCCCTCTCTCAGAAGTTTCTCTCCATCACCTCCCCAAGGAAGGCGGCAGGAAATGGTGGTGATGTTTCACCTGCATGATTCTGAGATTGTACATTTTTTTATGAGACGTGTCATGGGTAAAGATCTTAAATCAATTACTAATTTAGGTGACTGGCCTGCTCAATAATTAGCAGATATGGAACGATAATCTGGGTTAATTGCATCTAAAAAATTATTCATTAATCTAATAGATTTCATCATAGAAACCGTCATAGGAATAATGGATGGCCATCTTGTACTGCTGGATTTGATATTTATATTATATTCAACAGGGCAGTAAAGAGTGTCCACTGGTCCATCTATGTGTAATCAAATTGGTTTATCAGTGTAGAATCTAAACTGATTCATCCAAGTTCAGTGCAATCTGTTTCAATAGTATGCACATTACTGTGCAAAAGTCTTAGGCAGGCAAAGAGAATGTTTAAATTATCCTCATGTTGGTGTAAAACTATGATATTATGCCTGTCACAGTGTGTCAGCTTAGCCATTTCAGAACCTCTGCTAAAATCACCCCAGTATTTGCAGCAACCATCCAGTACAGCCATATATTTTTTGACTAGGCCTCTAATACTCCTCATACAGCTAGTCAATCTGTCACTGACTTTTTAAACCAATTTATTTAATTAATTAATTGAGCTGTTGGTGAAATTTAACAAAATCATGGAATGGCTGAGGTGCCCCTGAGGAGAGGTTTGGGAACTGAAGCGGTGTTCATTTGGCCATCCAACTAGATATCAGTAACTTTTTGGAAAACAGAAGAAATTATTACTAGTTTTTATTGTATTACTCTTAATTTGCATATATTCTAATGTTAAATTATGTTTTTTGTTCTAAGCCAAAGTGCACTTGCGACCCAGCTTTAAACATTTCTTTGGACTGCCTGTGACTTTTGCACAGTGCTGTATACCAGAAAGACCCACCTGTGTAGAGAAGAAACCAGTTTGCTAGTATACTGTAGAAGCTGGTCCATCCATGTGCAGAATAAACACAATTTTTCATAGCAGTTCAGGTTGGTGAAGCAGCAAGGCCTGGATTTCTGTCCATTGATGCTGCATTTTCTGCTGCTTAGTTCCATTAGACAGGCTGCTGCAGTAGCCCGTCACACCTGGATTTGCTTCATAATACTCTGATTTCAATATAACTAATGACAGTCTAGCCTCATGTGACCCAAAACAAGTTTTTCAATTTTATTTAAAATATTGATTTGACAGGAAGAGGAAGTTGGCAAGGTCACATCCCCTACCCATGTGATGTCATCTAAAAGAGCCAACCGTCCTATTTATGGGACAACAGGACTTAATTGAGTGGTTTTTATAGTAAGAGAGATGTGAACAAAAACATAATGTCCTCTACAGAGGACAAAAAATAATTTCTGGCTCTTGGGAAGGTAAGATAGACACAAGGTGAAGCTCAGAAAATCACATCCTGATGTTAACATGTACCATCTCTGCTGGGATCTTCTGATTGGACATTAGCTGTGTTTATAAGTCTTTATGGTTTTTTTTTTTCTTACATTAATTAATGTCACACTTTAGTATTTAACTTGACTATTAGCTTTGCTAATAAAGTCAACAGTAAAGCAGGCAGGAACAATTTCAATAAACGTAATGAAGTTTTCATTCATCAGCTTCAACTTTCATTTGCACGTCCTTCCCAAATGAACTGTGTCTTCAGGAAACCTCCTTCGTCCAGATGGTTATTTGAAAAGAAGCTGCAGCAAATCCAATTAATTAAGTGCAAAGTTGGAACAAAAACCAACCACTGAGAAAAACAATTTTAATTCACTCTCTTGCTCTTTTCACAGAAGCATCAAATTGATCTCATGGGGAAAAAAGAAAAGCCTTTGTTCTGTTGCATGTTTGGTGTACAAAGAAAGTGCTGAGTTTGACTCTTGTGACTTAGAAGCAGTGGAAGAGTCATACAGGAGACTGACGTATTTAATCACTATGATTGGCCGAGGAGATGGAGTGTGATTAAGGCCAGCTGGCCAATCAGTTAAGACCTTGAACTTGCACCGTTCTCCACTTTCCGTAACGCCGATAGTGGCTGTTTTATTTTACGTCGCCCTCTTCACGGCAACTTGAGTGATTCTCCTCAGAGATAAATATGTCTGGCTGACCCTGGGTTTAAACTCCTCGAATACGTTAAGTGCTGAATTTTCAGGATGCCGGTTCATCGGACGCAGAGTATATCAGTTAAAACGTCACTCTGCCGTAATGGAGGGAGACAAGCCTGGTACATTCATGGCGCCCCCCCCCCCCCAGCCTGCCCACTAGCTGTGACGTGGGGGCACGGGGGTGGTGCTTCAGCGGAGGCAGCGGGTTGGGTCATGTGCCATCGTTTCAGAGCCTCACCAGGCCTCCCCCTTATTAGCCTTAAACAAACGAGGAATTACTCTCATTGATTAAAGCGCAGATTGAATTAGCCACCGGAGGGCGCCGCGTCCTGCCAAGGTCAAGTCTCCGGCGCCATTGTTTAACGCCGCCTGACAAGTTCAATCTGCCATGCCCCGGAGGAGGGCTGCCCGCGTCACCCGGCACACAAAGGCCACGCCGTCAACGGAGACCCCGATCGAAGAGGCACGGTTTGTCAAGCTGCGACCTGGAGCCGGCCACCCAGCCTGGGGTCGCGTTGGCAGACAAAGTCCCCACAGCAGGAGGAGCGGCTGCCTTGGACAATAATTACAAGTGTCCCACGGGCAGGGCCATTGTTACTTTTAAAACTCCCCCAGAATCCATCCTGCCGACACAACCTAGTAGATGGGGGGGGGGCTTTTCCTTTCATCTGGCAAAAGCCACCTAGGGGAACAGGCTAAAGAAGCTTGATTGGGAATATTGACAGCGCCCTTGTAGGTAGGCTGTCAAGTGCGGGCTTTGGGTCCTGGGGGCGGCCCTCGTGGCTTTCGGCCATTCCGCTAGTTTGTGTCGCCTAGGGTGGCGTGTGGGGTACTGATGAGCACCAACGGGCAAATGAAGCAGAAAATCCTGTCAGAATGGGACTCCGTCGTTTTTCCTCGCCTGCTGCCCAATTGCTCGCAATCCCCTTCCTTGGATGAACTTCAAAGGAGCGTCAAGAAAAAACTGGATTGTTATGCAATCTGCTAAATGTAGGTGTAACTGTCTCCCTGCTGTGAGCTTTATCCACATTAAAAGGAGATGATGAAGAAAAAATTAAACAACACACCTGATGTCCTCCTCAATAATTACTATGAATTTAATGATTTATTTAGAGTTATGTCTGACAGTATGACGTGGCAGAAGAATTCCGACCCTCACTACAGTGTTCTGGTTGGAAATTTTCAGATTGATATTTTATTCAGAATATCATTGTAAAACTTGAATGTACGTTGCATGCAATGTCAGTAATATGCCAACAGTGCACATATTGACGTCGATCAGACCTATCAGCTTAGATCCTGACTGAATTATTCTACCATTCCTGGGATGAAATTTGTGACCTGCTTCAAAAACAAGGGCTTATAAGAGAACTTTGATCTTAATGTACCACATTTTTTTGTGATGGTTGAGGCATGTAGACGTTGAGTTTAACAATGATTGTGTTTGTGAAATTCCCCACATACTTTTATGGGATACAGGTTCCTCACCATAGGGATGGAACTCCGTAGCGTTTACGATGCCATTGCTGTCGTTACAGTTTCCTGCCCGTTTACCGTGCCAGGCTGCTTTTTGTTGAGGGCCGGTCTGACTGAGGCACAGCACGGCTTCTGCGGTGTACCTTCCAAATTTTTATGACTTGATAGATCCACAGGAGTATACAGTAGGTTTTTCGTAGCTTTCTTCAGATCTGTAAGTTTTTAATAATTTTATACCTGATGTCTTTTGAAAGGTCATGCATTTTAAAATATGCTGAAATCACAGTGAGCACTACTATTGCATGGAATTACACAGCCCATTAAAGTAATAAATTCACTTTATGAAATATGCATATCCGTTCATCCATCCATACAGCTGTTAAGTGTTTATCCAGCACAGGGCTAGGGTTAGAGTCAGGGGACCTTAACCCCTACTCAGCCCTAACCTTGACCACAAGCAGCCAAACAAAATTCAAGGCTTTTGACATTTTTGATTGCAGTAAGGTGGCACAGTAATGCAGTCGATATTACTGTTTCTTCACACCTCTGGAACCAGGGTTCGAATCTCTGCAAAGAATCCATGTGTGACCTCCCATGTTGCCTCTGGTATCCCCCTATGGTCCAACGATATGTCAAGGCTGATTGGAGTTACCCAATTGCCCATAGGTGTGAATGCGCCCTGTGATGGGTAAATGGACTGCATTTATATAGTGCTTTTTCTCAAAGCGCTTTACAATATATGCCTCATATTCACCCACCGGTGGCAGAGGCTGCCATGCAAGGTGCCAACCTGCTCACCGGGAGCAATTAAGGGTTCAGTGTCTTGCTCAAGGACACTTTGATGGGGTCAGGAGGAATCAGGCCTTGAACCAGCAACCCTCCGATTGCCAAACTCTAGCACTACCTCCTGCACCACCATCTTCCCCATGGGTTGGTGCCCCATCCTGAGTTGTTTCCTGCCTTGTGCCTATAGCCTCTGGGATTGGCTCCGCACCTCCTGTAACCCTGAAGAGGGTACGCGGTTATACAAAATCATTGGATGATTTTTATAAAATTGAGTTTCCTCTTTTGGGAACTGGAAAAATTCAGTACCCACAAAGTCAGTATAACAGGTTTTTTATATTTATCAAATTGTGGAGACACTTGGTTCCCACAATGTAATATACACGTAACTCTCTCTCTCTCTCACACACACACACACACACACACACACACACACACACACACACACACACACACACACACACACACACACACACACACATTGTATACTGAATACTGTCTATGTGTGTCTCTCATGGAGAGCAAGATGTGGTTGAAAACTGCCCGCTCTCTCCATTGGGATAGAATGCCACTATTCTATTCTCTATTCCTAAGTGTAACAAGCACGAGTAACAATGGATATAGAATAGTCCAGTTTTGGCTGTGGTTTATCTTTGCTATGTCTACAGTATGTGGATGTGCAAAGAAAAATTTAAAAAGCTTTAATTAAGAGTCTTAATCATGTACTCACATGACTTCCTGTCTGGCTTGGCTTGGTTGCCACGGTTATTTTCAGCTCACTGATGAACTGCGTTCAGGGACTTTCAGCTGGTTGCAGTATGGAAAGTGGCTTGTTTATGATTTATTTTTAAAAGAATGACAACAACTGGAGATCAATAATCTGAGCAAAGTCTTGGGGTCAGGTACGTAAAGAGAGGGCATGTGAGTGAAAGTTAATCTGAGAAAGTACGTGCATCTGTGTTTTTTCGTATGGTTCTATTAATAAAATATATGTATATTGTTGACAGACGTATATAGAATAAGAGAAGATTTCATTGGCCACCAATCTTGAGAAAAAGAGTAAACAAACACACTGATAACATGACAGAAATGTTTGTTTATCTAATGATCTTGACATGAAGGAAATGTCTGTTAGCAGTATTATCGCAAACTGGGCAACACATACTGGGGGAATAGGGAGATGGGAGTATGGATCCTCAGAGAGGACGTGCCAGACTTTGGGAAGAGCCCCCAAACAGCCCGGAAGTCCTGACTGCAGCTGAGCGAGGGGGATGAGGCCATGTGAAAGGAAGCCACCGTTCCTGGATTTGGACCTTATCTGAATGCCAACAGGCTCCTGAAACAAGAAAAAACAGAATGTCAGCTCCTTCTGCCAACCTCAGACGAGGAACTGGACTTCCTCTGTTTGTACCTACTTCAGCAAGCTGGATGACAATGCCGAATGGAGTTCCGAGAATGGCGACTGAATCCACAGAGCCATGAGCTCAATAGGGAAAACGGAGTTATTTTGCAAATCATGATTAAAATCAGCACCGGAGACCCAGCAAACCTGTTATGGACAAGTGATTTGAAAATGGTTGGATCACTGTAGCAGATCTGAGAGAGTACATCCCCCATCCAGTCAAAATTACATCACCGAACACAACTGAGTTACTTGTCCTCTAAATTAATCATGCTCTATATTATTTTATTGTGACTCCCTAAACCAGAAAATATTTAGGTATTTATTGTTGGTGTTGACAATGTGATCATGATAAGTTCTACTACAAATAAACATTGGGCCACAGGTTTAACCAAACTTCACCAGTGTGAAGAAGAGGGCAGCTGACACCCGCACAAAAGATTGCATGAATTTTCATTTTCCTCTTGGCTGACCTCGGTCGAGATGACGGGGAGAGTGATATTGGCGGGATCGCGCCTCTGCCGTCATTCAGGACGGGCCGTCACTCCTTCCCGCCGTGGTGAGGTCAAACGTAGCCAGAGATCCACCTGCCAGAAGGACGCCAGCGTTTAATTGAAATCTTTTGATAGATTTCAGAGCCAGGTCAGATGTCATCTGCTGCCTAAGCAGAGGTCATCGGGGGCTCCAGGAAGAACCTCCCCTGGCCTTTGTGGTTTCTGTAAATTAGCTACCGGGAAGCTGATTTTCTGGAAGACCGCTAGCCTCCTGTCAGGAGTCACTGCGAGAGGGCACTCTAACAGAAAGTGCTTTATCAAAGGCGTTTTTATTTTATTAAGAATTGGTCTGGATCGATGGGGAAAATAACTCATCTTACTGTGGGAGACCCATGGGTCGAAGGGTTAAATAAGACATCTTAACTAATGTTATCTTACCTGAAAGGAGGCCACTGAACCAGATGCTTTCCCTTTTGTTACTGTTTTGTTTTTTTTTTTTAACCGGACAGCATGAACTAGTTTACATTTTAATAAGCTGCCAGTAGGGTCTCCCTAGAGTAGCGGAGGACCACCAGCGTAGTTTCTGTAGTCCATCCTACTGGCAGCAGGTCTTTGGGGCTGTAAAATGCGAGAAACAGCAAGAGAACTACTGTGTGTGAGCAAGGCAGGCCAGAAAGTGTCATTTGTGGTATGTTTTAATAGGCTTTCATCGGCTTGTTAGGAGCGTCACCAATGCACTGGTAATAATACTGAATAAGTCTTGAAAACCACCCTGTAGTAAGTGCATCCAGCAGGAGGGACATTGGGATGTTAACTATATAGTACATAAATAACAGCTTTAAAGTAATTAATTAACCAGCCGGATTGCATTCAAATAATTGTACAACAAAATACATTGAATTACTCATTCTAGGTTATTTAGAATTATATTTTATTCATTTAACCATTATTTTATATATAAGTGTTATATCTGTTATTGACATTCCGGATGAGAAGAAATATTTCCTTTTTGCTAATCCATGAGATAAAATAAAAGTATGTATATATAAATATCTCTCTACTCTTTTTAGTACTGGGCCTTGTTTTCAAGAATTAATTTTGTAGTAATATTAGTAAAGTAATATCTAGTAATATCAAATTAAAAATTTAGTGCATATCTAAAGAAAAGTTAAGATGATTTATTAAATGATTGATTTATTTCATTCTCTTACGAACACAGTGCTCTATGTTGTTTAATGTCACTGGGTGTTGAGACCTCTGCATTAGTCCAATAGATAAAAGAGCATCTGTCACATGGGACCAGGAAATAAAGAGGCAAACATTCAAGCAATGTTTATATGGTGTCAGACGCGTGTCCCCCTGCAGCAGACAATGGGATTAAGGGCTCCCTCACGACCCATATGCAGATGCCGGCCTTGTCGCATCAGAAAGGGGAGACATGTCTGCCGGCCCCCTGGCCCTTCCCTAAAGGGGGGGGGGGCATTGTTAGAGGACAGAGAAGGAGCAGCTCTGCCCCCCCTGCAAGAGAGCTGGAGCAGGGGGCGTCTGTTTTCCTAAGAGGCAGTGATCAGGGAACTAAGTCCATTTCTGACCCCCGTAAAGCTGAACAGATGGACATGTTTTAATCACATTTCATTTTATGGGGGTGAGTGCCCGGGGGGACGGAGGGGGGGCCGGGGGGG